>RQTK01000035.1:962747-997747 GCA_003991915.1 Elysia chlorotica | reverse complement strand
AAGAGAATTATAAGTCATAAGGCACTAACAGAAAAAGAATTAAAATAAAAAATAGTCCCGTGGTAGACCTACTATGGTATTACATAACATGTATCAATAAAAAGGGTTTAAATTCTTCCACGCGATAAACTAGGGTGGTCTAATCAGGATTGTGGACCACAGAAGACTGTAACGGTAATTTTACGTCATTGTAATTCAGGCCAAAACATCAAACCTTTTTTGGTGATAATAGCCCAGATTTAGACATTTAGGGGCGCCCAGTGCGCAAGTTACCTCAGTTAGTCTTTTATTGAGAGAGTCATCGCAGCCTTGTTTTCATGTTGAAAAAAAATTACATCACAACAATCTCGAATAGCAACACACAAGATTTGCCACCAACTGGAGGCATAATCTACATGGTAGTCTGAAACTATGAATAGATTAAAAACAGAATACTAAAGAAAATATTATTTTACAACTATTTCTATAGAGAAACAAATGAAGTAAAAATTTAAACAAAGTAGAAGACATATAACACTATATGATTTGTCCTTTTCTTTCTTTTTGGCTAAAATTTTGGGCCACTCATTGTTTCACACTTACACACCAATCTACTGGTTATTTCCGTCTCGATAGAAACAATTACATATGTATTTTTTAAGATATAACAGATTAAAACTTGCACTTTAAAGAGTAATGTAACATTAAAAAAAACCATTGACGTGTAGTAACAATTACATGTACTTTGATTAAGATATCCCAAACCTCCATAATTGCCTCTCACATGCAATGTGATGTTTAATATAAACCTGCTTACCAATCAATGCATTGTATTGTATTGACGACAGAAAAGGACCTCATGACATACGACTTGACCTGGTTCAAATAATGTAGACAGGAAGGTTCATACAGATCTCTCATAAATAGAATGTTTTTTAGCTCCCGTGGGCTGACCCCACCAGCTCTGGACGCCGCACGTGTGGGGGCGCGGGGCCACGTGTGGAGAAAATTCGATACATACGTGTATGTAGTACATGGAGAAACCTGCCTGGGCGAGTTTCTATCCGTCCTCCTGTTACTGTCTTCCCCCTAGAACTGTTCCGACACTCTTCTTCTTAGTAATTGTATCAGGCGGCGTTTTTTAATTTTTCTCGTAAATATAACGGTAGCCTACCATAGATGATGCAGCCATGTACTTCAGAATGCGCTGCTGTCACCTCCTTACCAATTTTAAGCTCAAATGAAAATAAAAATGAACGTGCCGATGTCATACTATAATTTCTTGTACAGACACATGCGTTAACCGCGGACCCTTCCCTTTAAGATACCATTCTCATTACTGCATTGTTATTTTCATAAAAACCATATTATTTTTTCGTATTCATATTAAATTATTGTTGTTGTTGTTGTTGTTGTTGTTGTTGTTGTTGTTGTTGTTGTTCTTCTTCTTCTTCTTCTGTTGTTGTTGTTGTTGTTGTTGTTGTTGTTTTTGTTGTTGTTGTTATTATTTACACAAATTTATAACTTGACATCTGACATCAGATTATATTTCATGGAGAAAAAAAAACAACCTGAAATTTCATTCCTCATAGTTTTGTGAGTACTCTCAATTTTTACCTTTCTCTATTTTGTTTATCATGCAGATAGCAAAACCACATGGCAGGCTTATGTCACGAATGATTTAACAACAAGTGCATACATGTAATTTTATTATTGTACTGTGACTTTGTTCGCACAAGGATCACCGGGCGTGTTAACATGGCAGAATATATCAAGGGGCATAACCAAAAAAATTATACACTACCTGGCTCAGCAGAGTTACGTGCATACTCCATGAGATTTGCGAAGTGAATCAATGTCATTCGGGTACAACACGTAGCACACATCGTAGGTAAACAAAAGGTAAATTTACCTTTATTTAGTTGATTTTAACTTCAAAAGTTAAGATGGTCTTACATATCATATCACCGGGCGTGTTAACATGGCAGAATATATCAAGGGGCATAACCAAAAAAATTATACACTACCTGGCTCAGCAGAGTTACGTGCATACTCCATGAGATTTGCGAAGTGAATCAATGTCATTCGGGTACAACACGTAGCACACATCGTAGGTAAACAAAAGGTAAATTTACCTTTATTTAGTTGATTTTAACTTCAAAAGTTAAGATGGTCTTACATATCATACATACACGTAGATTACAGAAGATATCAATTTCTGCCACTAATTTTTTACAGCTATAATCTTGCTCTTCATTATATATTGTGAATACAGTGCTTTTACATGTGTGTCTTTTTAGAATTGGGTTTTGTTGTTGGTGATTTCTCTCGCACAACCACAGCCAAAACATTATAAATAGTACACTTTACATTTTAGCAAAGTGTGTATTTTAACTTAACACTTATATCTAAGATTGGTAAATTCATTTTCCGTACTATTTGGGTAATCACGAAATTCGTGGGGATTGTAGGACGTTGAATCATTAAAAAAAAACGCTTTTCATCCTCAGAACTACTAACTTCATCTGTATGAATTGAAGTATTAACCCTTCTTTCTTTGTTCCTCTCGCAGTTATTGTAGTAGTTGGGTTGGTTTAACGTCTAATATCAACACTATATATGCTATATTGTGGACAGGCCCCAAGACTGGCGTCTGACAATTTTATGTGCTGCCACACACGAGACAGGGCGGGGATGCCATGACTCCTGTCTCAGCCGTTCACATTTAACTAACCCCAACCCAACTAGTATGGAGCGAAATCGCCAGGGCTCGAACTCGGACCTTTTGCTTCGGAAGCTGATGTTCTACCCCAGGGCCACCGCGTTGGGATTTTGGGACAGACAAAACTGAAGGATTTTCAGTTTAATATGAACTGAGGTAAAACTCAAACTATCTCCCTTCAAAACCGATAACTTTAGGAATTAAAAATATTTTCACAAAGAGATACAACAACTCTCTCGTGTTGTGGAAAACGCTTATAGGACATTTTGAATACTTGTTTCGTTTTCATAATGTTTTTTGTTATTGCGTGTGATTTCTATTTGTAATCTTTTGTTTTGGACATTTGTATTGGCCATAAGAAAATTAACCCACATGCTGTTAAGTTGCTCTTACATGTCATTTAGTTTCTTAATGTAGGCTTCATCTTCTAGTTAACAATTAACCAAACGTTATAACGAAATGGTGCAGTCAAATTTGATATTTATAGTCCGTGGACTTGTTGAACTGGAAAAAGCCTGTGCTTCGATCTACAAGTTGTAATAAAGATTTCTTGGATTAGTTAAAATGGATTTAAGATATGAAATGTAATTGCAGGATTGAAGTGGGACACGAAAAGAATTTTTAAATCAATGAGAGAATTTTCACTGCTTATTAGGCAGGACAAAACTGTAAACACGGGCCTTGAAAACTCATTTTAACTAAACTGCTGAATGAACTCCAATTAAACTTACTTTTGATCTGGTAAAAATGAGAAAATAGCATTTTTAGGAGATTATGAAAAACAATTTGTGCGGATCTACGGTGTAAATTTTTCCCTCTGTAACAGGCAGAGAGGCAAACTAATGCCCGATGAAATTTTCAAGTAGATTGGAGCAGCCGTCTCTTCACAATCCGCGAAACAAAATGTATCCTATGCATAGAAATATAAATTAGCCATAATGTCATTTGAGATAAATACATAATAATTATGTAGGGCTCATCCAATATTGCAGGTTCAGTGCATTTGCTCAGACTAACTTATTGTACATACTGCTGTCTCAGCAACCTGAGAAAGAATGTGTGAAATTTCAATGTTTACATGGACCATGGTATTATTTTCCTCCTTTGTCTCAACAACTCAACTTAAAAAAACTAGGTTCAAATAGTTTCTTGGGTTATTCTGATGTTCATAATGTTTTCATTACATTCAAAGGAAGAATTAAATCCCCCAAAAAAGACAAATAATAAAATAAAAAATTCACACATTTTAAAAAATATATACAACATTTATTACAATTTCATTGTATACTTTACAGAGCAATTATTCTATATACCCGGTACATTATCAAATTATAATATTAATATTTTTAAAAAAAGGACAATCAATCCAAAGCACAATAAAATCACAACTATTATTTATTAAAATTCAGTGCTCTTCTAAAATTATAAAAAGACAGCTTAATCCTTTTTGGACATAGTACAAGATAATTTCCAGTAAAAAATAACACGTTTAAAAAATGATATATGTATTAACTTTTAATGGCCTTTTTATTCTCTATACTCTGACAAAAAAGTCAAATATTCTCATACATATATACTGGATATTATTCGAATTTCTCATAAACCAAATTTCGCTAGAGAATAGGTTATTTTTCTATCTCTGGCTCTGTTAAAAAAATCAGACTCATAATTTGAAGTTTGTCTGGTTTGATTCTATTAAATCGAAGCTCACACCACCAATAAGGATTACAAAAGCACAACTTGTCAAGCAGAATTCAAGACATAAATGGGGTTAGAAGGGTCAAGTAAACAATAGGAAACTGATGAACACATTTAAAAAATGTTAAAGTTCTGTCTACTAATTTTAATACTTTGTGGTTCAGGTATGTCCCCTTCTGTAATTTGAATTCTCTTAATTCGAATTTTTGGTCAATTCCCAATGAATTCGAACTATGAAGTTTCCACTTGTGATATTAGTGTTGGGCTGAAGAAATCAAAGCTCTCTCTTATTTGAAAATCTCCGACGTTAACAAGGAGTATCTTTTACAGACCTTAGATGGTTCGGCATACTCAGGACTCAGTGGGTTACTTTTGCTACCACTAACCCAACTACATATCGTAAGAAACAATGCTGCTTAATCCAGGAATCAAACCATGGATCCGATTAACCATGGATCCGATTCCTTCTACAGACTGATCTACCTTAATTAAATTTGCAAAACATTTTTTATACCTAAAGCCCACCTGGTATCTAAAAAAATGTGGAGTTATCTTTCCAAATTTGTTGGCATATTATTTTAGGTAGATTGTACATACAAGTACAACCATTTTGGTGTAAGAAACATCACACATGTCTGAATATCTCCTTTCAGATATAAGATTTACATAAAACAAGCAGGATTAGTAAAAGAACTTGTAACATATTATTTTTTTCATTTCTCATCCAAATTGAAATCTAACAATTTGAAAACTGTGGTGTTCAGGAGAAAAAAACGGCAAGAAGTAACAGCATATTATTTGAAGATGAGACGCATGTAGCAAATGTGTTTTAGCATACAGATCAAATATCCTGAATTATACAACACATCCAGATTAAAAACACCCCCGAGCTAAACACAGCCCTTAAGTACAGTTAATTAAGAGCGCACTGACATCACACTTCCCTAAGCTACACCATAGTACCCAGAATGTACTGCCGATACTTGTAATGCTATGGTACAAATGTACAAATTTACTATGGCATTTAACTGTGGCAGTAAGACACAATTCAATAAAATTTGATTAAGTAACTTACAATCATTTTGGACCAGGAAACACCAAAATCGTCCAAATAGCTGATTTCAGATACAATCTTGGACAAAGCAATAAAAGTATAGAGTGTGATTAGAAAAAAAAAGACAAAAAGGAGGAAGATACAACAAAAAAACAAAAATGTCCTAATCAAATCTACATAATTACATCAACAATTAACTTATAATCATAATAATGTAAGGTCCATTATATAAAAGGTCCAAGTAGCAAGTTAGGTATACAAACTGATAAACATACCAAAATATAATACTGATACTGTGAATGTTTGGTCAGTTTTACATAGTTGTATTAGAAAAAGTTTCAATGGCATTTGATTGTGGTTCAATTGCAGGGCAGTTCTATAGAGATCTAAGTGCCTACATAGTCATGTACTCTGCAAGCAAGCAGGTATAACATCACTAGAGACTGTTTAAAACAAGAGAGGGGGGAAAGGAGGTGTTGAACTTCTAATATTTTGTTTCATTAACTTCAATTTAGTTCCAAATTAAACATGATAGTGTGTCAATTTTAATGCAATCTATTCTCTTCATTTCCTATTTTTCATATCAATTAAAAATCTATTTTTTAACAAACTTATGGAGGACATGCAAAAAAGCGGTTATCACTGATTTTGTCTCTAGATGACAAGACTAGATTTTTTACAAATGACGTGCTGAATTGTCAGACAAAGCCTGCATATCTTAGCATTTCAGTAGTAATGTTGTGTCTGCTTTTTTCCTAAGATGAGATCTCCAAAATAGGCAGTGATGGTCTTGAGCTTGTTGTTCAGAAAGTTTTGTTCTATCTCCACTTGCTTGCCTTGTCCAGCCAGAGCGGTGAGCTGAAACAGAGTGTTGCTAGAGTTTAACACAGTGATCAAATCTTACTAAATCAACAGAGTAAAGCCCCCACTGAGTACATTCATGTCCTCACAGTTGTGAAACTACGAGATGACAACAGGGAGAAATGTGATACTATTGCTCGCACAGTGGGTCTGTTGTTAAGGATCGAAAAAATAGGCATTTATTTTTAATTCTCCAAGCATACACGGTAAGTGCCTACATTGTGTATTACTGTGCCGAAATGTCATAAAACAAACTCAACTCACTCAACCTAGCATCAACTTCGTATAAATTACATCCTTTCACAATCTCTATTTTTAAAAAGGATCTCCCAACATGCACTGCATATGTACTGGTTGATTGGAAGGAGGCATAACAAAGACAATATTGGCTTCATGAAATGAATCAATATTTCAAAGCAGATAGAGAGTTCTCTCATATAACAGAGGTTGAAAACTTGTATGAGATTTATTTTAAAACTACAGTATTTTAAATTCCCGAAGAAAAATCAGGTCTGACAGGTCTAGCACAGCACAGTAAAAGGTGAGATAATCTTGATGGAATTTTCTAGCTGTGCCTGCAGAGAATCAGTGCTATAATCGATTGTACCCAGAATTAAAAAAACAAATTCGTAAAATTTACAAACTAGAACATTAACACAATGAGTGAGGTACTTAAAAAAACTTACTTTTAAACTCTGATTCCAAACATGCTAATTTATTTTAAAAGATGTGTCTTAAAAACCCGCCTCGCCGGGATTTGTTGTTTGTTCACAGTGCAAACTAAGAGCGGCCCCTAACTTGCATCTGTGAAAATTGTTAACGGGAGTTGGTATCTGTGTCAGACTAACATGAGTTATGTTCACTCAGTGTGCGCTAGCATTTTTTAATATGGTAAATTGGTTCGCTCGACACTAACACAAGTAGGAGTGAAATGGAACACAAATTCACACAGTGGGGGCCTTTAGACTGTTGTTTGCTTACAGTATCGTAACAAATATTGTTTTAAATCTATAATTTAGATACATTTTACTTGAACTTAACTTTACATGCATTATATTTAAATTGTTATAGGATGCAAGCAATTGCTTAAAAGGACAAGTGAGTAACAGAAAAAAAAAAGGAAAGAGCAAAAGTACCTTTTATTCTTATTTAAAACATTTAATTTATTCTTTTTAAACTTAAAGTTTGTATAATACAATTAATTTTGCTAAAAACATTGTTTTTTAAAAGTGTGATTACCTTTTCTGAGTCAGTGTTTTTAGGCAAGAAGAAGGCTATGTCATTTGTGATTTTCCTTGAAACCTGCATCAAATGGTTAGTACCCCAGTCAAGGAAATTACAAAGTTTATTACGCAAATAAAGACAATTAAAACTAAAAAAAAAATATGACACTTCATATTTTTTGTACTTTACAGTTTTCCCTTTCTTTCTTTAAACAATCAATTAAGTCAAGTTTCTCTAGGCTGAGCAGGTTATAAACACCTGAAGATGGGAAAGCCCAAAAATTGTGTTTTTAAATAGGACACTTCCTTGCTCCGACTTTGTTTGTAGGAGAGAAGCTCCTTTATCATTATATGATGACCACATTTCACAAATACATGTAATTAAGACTGATACTTTATTCTATTGACTTAGTAAGGTAAATATTACAGTTTACACCAACAATTCTTTTTAGCTATCAAATTAATCAAATAAAGCAAGGAAGCAAGGGGCTGGGAATGATGTCTATACACATAATATCTAGATATGTTTAAGTATTACATCAAGTAAGATTTTTGTTATTATTTCTTCCTTACCCATTTTATATATAAATGTAACACTATTCCTTAAACAAAACACATGTATGAATAGCTGCAGTTAAAAAAAAAAAAAGATTGCATAACAATGCAAGTTGCTTATAATTGAGGACCAGAACTACCACAGATTAGGCAGACAAAAACAACTTTTCTCTTATCTCTACTGATGTTCTTCTTCTCCACATTACTACTTTTGGAAATATCCTTCCACAACTGTTTAAGTGTAAATTATAGGTATTGCATAAAGAGAATTTAAAATATTTGTTGGAAGTAGGACTAAAATGCTAAAAAAGTCAGGCTGGGTAGTCCAAGTACCTTTTTTTCTGTTTTAATAACAAACACAGACTAATCATTGGAGGAGCTGGGTTAGCCTGAGCTAGGTTTGTATTTGTCATTGCTACTTATTCTAAATTTTGTTAGAACTAGAACAAATAATTACAGTGGACACTGTATAAGTCGATGCCTTTTAAATTAACTGTATATTTTCCCAAAAGACTTTATTGTATGAATCCTGATTCAATTCTAAAGACCATAACTCAATGTTTTCATTACCTCCCTTGGAGAACAACTTGGGCAGTGTTGACTGCATAATTATGTCAATGATACAAAAATTATACAAAAAGTTTTTATTAGAGTTCCACCGGTCTTATTGAAGGGACATTTATTTAAACTTTGTTCGATCATATTTAAAAAGTTATGAGATATTTCAAGATTTTTAAAAACTGTTCATGAAAGACAAAAACTTCAACTAAAACTATACTTTTTCAAACTGCTTGAATTAAAACCTTCAAAATTAATATTTTAAAGGTAGGGGATATAATTAACCATAAAGACCATTTTCCAAAAAAAACGTCGCCCTTCATTTTGAAATTGGTTTGTTCACCTCCTCGACTTCTAGGGAAATTTCCTAATAATGGTTGACTTTTCAAAAATCTGTTTAGTATTGGAATAGATAAGCTGATAATTCAAATCAGCAGAGCTTTTTTTTTGGGAGTCTAATATTCACAATCTGTTGAAATAGTCTCTGAATATATTTTTTTGTTAAAACCTGAAAAAAGACACTGAAAAAAAACAACCTTAGTTCAGAGCAAAGCAACTTGTACTTTAAGTGATTGATTCCCTAGTTCCAAAACAAAAAAGGATATGCATTAAAACCAGCCATGTTGTCCAGATCATAGACCTCTGTGTTAACATACTCAGGTCCACCCCAAGGAGGGCTCAGGAACACAACATCGGCTTGTAGAGTGGGAGCCAGCTGCAGTGAAATGGTTAAAGGAAAAAAAGGAAGGCAGGAGTTACGTATTCTGGAGATATTTCAATAGTTTAGTCTCAAGCACTAATTGAATAGACACAAAATAACATTTAATGGGCAGGCCCAGAGGAAAATCTATCAACAATATTCTTGATTCCAATATTAAGGTACATCTAGCTATTTAAACTTTAAAAATTAATTAATTTCTAAGCGCGAGTGACATGTATAATTATATTTACCATATGAAAGGGAAAAAAATCCACAAATTTTGTTAAAGGATACAAAATATGATGACAACACAGTTAAAAATCTATGATAAATTCAAATTCGCTAATATGTTTTGAGAAATATTAAGAACACACAATAAAAGATACCTATTTATTATCTCGACAAAAATGTTTAAAAGAACAAAAAGCTTAACACAGACACACACACACGCAGTTTGTGTCCCATCAACAAGCGTAAATTAACTATTATGACAAGTCAACTTTTTAAAACAGTAAAGAATTGTAATAGTGCATCTAGATATGTAAACAAAACGCATGCAAATCAAAAGTCACCCAAACCTTTAGAAAGTCACCAAGAATGAATTCGATGCGGTCAGCCACACCATATATTTCAGCATTGTTGCGAGCCATCTCCAATTTTTTCTCATCAATATCAATGGCTATTACTGTGAAGATTTAGATAAAATTGATATTGTTTAAAAAATGTGTAACATTTCAAACTGATATCGATTTTAGATAAACCTATTTGTATAATGATTATAAATGCTAATCTTAAAACCAAAAAACAAAACAAAAACAAAAATATATCAGGAATGAAGACTGAAAAGGAGCAGTCATATATTCAATATCAAAATGATGACTTTTATATAGTCCTGTTTCTAAGATCAAATTAAAATTAGAAGAAGCAGACCCAGTGTTAAAGTTTAGCAGGTTAATTCCTATCATTCAATACAATTTAGTAATAAACAGGAATGACAAGGGCAGTAACTAGGCAAATTGTACTTGACTTTGTACTCGCAGTAAGTTACTGCCTCTAGTTATATCACATTGACCTTGATAAAATTATATCTTCACAATGCAAAAAAATGTGTGTTATTGCGAATCTTGTCATAATAATAATAATAGTCAGATCCGCAACTTCGGGAAACGTGAAATCGGGAAAGATGCTGGGGAACGGAATCTTCTCTATATAAAGTCACCGTGAAACCGGAAAATATTACCCAGTTAATGGGGAAGAAAATTCAGTCATCGGTCTCCAATGGAAGATTATTTGCTATTTGTATCCAGAGAAACGCAAATCTCTTAAAACTTATGACACATTAACACATGTCATTTGAAGGCCTTCAGGGACACTTAGCATGGGTTCTTTGTGACTCATGCATGCAAGTCAAATAGGGTCACAAAGTCTACCAGCACGCAGCCAGATTTCATGGTCCAATGCGTCACAGGTGGGTATTGACGGAGCTTGTGTTTGTTTTCACATGTAATCTCGCAGTTGCCAAACACCCCTTTCCCTCTTGCTCTCTCAAGACCTAGAGACCTAGATTTAGATCAAGACTTATCCATTCATTTATAGTTTTTCATCAACAATCAAGATTCCATTTCTCTGTTTGTATGTCTGTTGTCCGGATCTCTTTCCAAATTTATCACAATCTCTTTCCGTCTATCCTTCATTCTCACTCGATCTCAATTTAGATCTAGACACAAGACCTTTATCAAGGCTCTAGGCCTAGGCTCACGGTCTAAGTCAACACATTCATTCTCTCGTTCATTTTCATCTCTCTCTCACTTTCCCAACCTCTTTTTCGATATATCACTCTACCTCTGTCTTCTTATCTCTCTCTGGATATCAGATCTACATCAAGACATGAGAAGTCTTCATAATTTTACTGCTAATCATTCATTCAAGTATGTATTCCATGTCTCCCTCTCTCAATCTTATTTTAGAGCCTCTCTCTTTCTAACTTCTCTCTACCGATTTAACTTTCCCTCCCTCTTTCTGCCTCAATGTCTTTTTCTCTGCCAATGTCCCTCCCATTCTCTTCCCAAACTTTTCTCTCTCAATCCCCCTTTCCCTAATTTGTATCTCACAATCTTTTTCCTGATCTCCCCCCCCCCCCCCCCCCCTCCCCCCCCCTCTCCCTCGCCCCCCCCCCCCCCTCTCTCTTAGATCTATTATTGTATTAGTAAGGTAGAAATGTAATTAAAAAGTGAAATCCAGATAATCGGCAAAAGTTGTGTTCTCCCAATATTTCCAAATTAAGCGGTCCTACTGAAATAATAATAAAACATGGCATTTATATAGCACCAACAGTTGAGCCTGTCTTTATGTGCATAATATTGTAATAGAGGCAGAATTTAACTTCTAACAGAGGAGATGAATCTTAATTTACCTTGCTATATTATTACCAGTTGTTATCCAATACAGTCTTGCTGTTTAAAAATCAATGATTGATTATGCGCAGATATAAATAAAATGTTTTGGTACAAGGGATGAATAATAATCTCAATGATAGAGACAGATGTTAAAGAAACTTTTTGCTGTTTTTGTAAATCTCAGAGATTTTCTAAAATCTCTAATTTTAAGAGATTAAGCCAGAGTAGCTATTAAAATTACTAAATTTAGAAAAAATTGATAAAAAGGCTAGAACTGAATACAGTAGTTTTTAAAATTTAATTTAACCTTTAAATGAAACCTTTCTTACCTTTGTTGCAAGTGAAGGCAAACTGAATGGTATTCCCGCCTGCACCACAGAAAGCATCTACAATCGTGTCACATCGGCACCTCTCTGCAATGTTTGCTGCTATAGCCTCAGGGGTCACAGAAAACCAGCTCTCTATGGAAAATATATTAATTTTATTATTAAGTTCTTTGCTCAACATTCCGAAACAAGTTAATGTCACAGATAATAATAATTGATAATAATAGTAATAATAATGATAATAAACTGCATTCAAAACTAGTCCTTGCGTTTAAAACATTAGAAGAAAACATTTTTTTACAATTGTATTTTATTCATATTATATGTTCATGATTACATCTTGATAGAAGCTTCCTTTTAAATGTATGTAAGTAAAAATTATTTCAAGCAGTGGTTAGAAATAATCTTTTAAGTAAAAGTTGATTGTGCCATGTGGGTTTAGAAGTGTTGACTATTAAGTGTTAAGGTGCTAAATTCCTTACCAGTCAATGATAGTATGGCTTACACCAATAGTCCACTAATACAATTTGCCATCATAAGGAACTTCATTTTTCTATTTTTTTTTTTTTACTAAAAAGACTATTTATAACCGCTGCTGAGAACTTCCCAAAAGTGTGATAACTTCTACTAGTTCTAGTTACATTACTCCCTCCTTTATATTAATATCTAAATTATACTTTTGACAAGCTGGTTACTTTCATTGATTTAGGAATATTTATGAAGAGGTAGGAAACATGAAAAGGAGAAAAAGAAAAAGAGGTATGTTGGAGGAGATGGAGGAATGAGAGATGAGGTGATAGATAGAGACAGAGACAGAGTTTCTTTTCATATAAAGATAATCATAAAAAAGTGAATCAAGCACCAACCTCTATCTAGAATGATGCCTTCGTCAAATCTTCTGAAAAGTCTGTAACGCTGATACCAGTACTTCATCAATACTGCATCACCGGCAATGTCTTCAGGGACCGGAGCAGAGTCTTCACAAGGATACTTTTTCTTTTTTGAATTTTTTTTCTTTTTCTTTGATTTCTTCGATATTGCCAAGCTACTGTTGTCAAGATTAGAATCCTCTGCATCCGGTTCAACTTCATCATTCTGCTGCTCTTCATCGAAGAAAGTACTTGCCTGGGTAGTAGGATTAGAAAATTGTATAATTGAGAAATTCATTGGTGGCAGTGTGTTAATTCAAGTCAACAGCTCGGTTGGTTAGTTTGATTGAAGTTCAATGAGTATAAAAAATCCAGCATACACTAATTACAATTTGTAAAAGTTGAACATCAACATTTAAACATCTTAACCAAACACAACTCTACAAATGAACACCAGCATCATTGTAATTTAGAGAGCTAAGAATAAAAAAACTCTTCACAAAGTCACTTTCCACAAAACTCAAACTCCCAGGTATTCTTTTTATGACTATAAAAAAAAAATAACCAACAAAAAATCTATCTCACCTCACTGTCAAAATCAGACAGTTTAAGAATTTCTGACTTCCTCTCTACATCTATGGGATTGTCTTCTTCATCAAAAACTATATGGGTAGGTTTGTGTTTCTGTTCATTCTCTGCAGCTTCAGCATGAGAGGTGGGATTTCTTCCAAAGTCTAGATGCAAGCGCTTTGCTTCCTTTAAAATGTTCTTCCTTTTATAAATAACAGACCCATGAGTAACTTTCCTCTTCCTTCTTTGCCTGCCATCAGAAAAAAACAAATTCAAGACAATTACTGTTATACCTTTTAAACAATACTTTTATACTGCACACAATTTAATACACTTTTTAAAGAGAAAAAAGGTTGGTCACACATTTTTTTTTGTAACAAATAATCTACTAAAGAAAAAATGTAAAATTCATAGCTGAGATCTCTTTTGAAAACCATCACAAGGACCCCTGGATAAGACTAGCCATTATACAATTGTTCAAGTTTTTGTGTCTTTAGAAATTTTGTTTCACAGATAGCACTAGTAGATACGGCATTGAATGAAGAAAATCATTACTATTCTAGAATTAAAACCAGGTTAGAAAAATATTGATTTAACTCATTCATTTTTTAAAAAATCAATAAAATTAATCAATAATAATAAATTAACTGCTGGTCAGCACATTATGTTTTTAAATAGTTTTTGTTTATGAAAGCCTAAAGGTCTTTAAAAAATGTATTTTTTAAATATAAAAATCCAAAAGCAGAGCTCTGGCCCCTGGGCTACCTGTGGCGCCCATGGAGTCATATTTGAGTGTCTCCAGAATGGACCAAACCACCTGAATAGGGCTGACTGTTGGATGGGCAAAAACTGACGGGTAAGCCAATAGCTCCACCAAGCTCTAGTAAATTTGAGGTACCTCAAATCCTAAGACTTCGGGAGGGAGTGCTGTGTAGCATTCCTACAGGGAAAGCCTTGTTATAAAAATTAAAATGCTTAAACAGGTAATGAAACCTAAAAACAAAATAAGACTGATCTAGATATATTTCTGAAGGAAACAAATATGTTCTCCGTTCACATTTTAAAGTTATTGGCACTTTGTGAAATCTACCCTTTATTCAAAGAAACACAAATATTACCTCTTTTCTTCCTCCTTCTCTACAGCTAGCCCAAGCAGCTCAAGGGTTTGTGGTATGCTCTTCTTCTTGGAAGAGACTGCAATAGATTTGGAAAAGTTATGATAAAAAGTAAACTATTAATTATTGTGTTTCTTATAAGAGTAAGTGATATTGCTTCTACTTTCAGATAAACAAGGCACAGGAACAGGAACTCTACATCCATTTACCTATACAAACTTAAGTCTGTCTTACCAATTTAGACATAACATTATCCCTAAGTTACAAAAAAAATAAATAAATAAAAATAAAAAACTTCAGCGTCAAAAAAATTCATAACATCATCCTATGACATGACAATCATTTTTTGATTAATTTGATCTGTACATATTTCACATTTTTGTTTTGTTTTGAAAGAGTTGCGAAATAAGGTTCTTATGATCTCTAAATATTCATACATTATGAACAATCTTGGCTCTACCCACAGTCTGCCAAAATGGCTTTCTTGTTGATGACACCCAACATTAGTTTTCCCACTTGTTCTGAGTTGGACACAAGAATGACATACCTTTCCACTCTTAGAGATTCCCACCAATAAGCTTTAACAGTAACACTACCTTATTTACTGGTTAACTAATTTAGGATAAAATTCATTTTTTAACATTGAAAGCTACATCAACATTTTAAACCTGTTGCATCACCTTCTTCCGGCGGCTCATCTTCATCCTCACTCTGAGACTCATTAAAGTATTTGAAGTCTCCGTTATAACCCTCTATCTGGTCTCCTCCCTCCTCAGTCTGCACCCAGCCCATGGCTTCCATATAAGGCTGAGTGATCGCTACTAGATCCTCCTCTATGGTCGTTACATCAAACTCCTCATCAGGACATTGTCTGTACCAGTCATTGGCTTTTTGTTTGAAATGCCAGTAGATCTGATTCTGCAGATCCTCATGGGTGCCTTTCAATATAGTTATAAGTTCCTCATGGCTGTACTGCTCTTCATCTTATTGGAAAAGAAAGTTCAACGAGATAGTAAAATAAGACACAGCATTGAATAATTTGGCATTAGAAATGCTACTCAAAGTTAAGTACGCCACACAGAGCTCAATGTGCATTCAAAATCATTTATGAACCTCCTTAGCAAGGTGAGCTTCCATACAGCCAATTCTTATAGAGAATTGCTATGCCTAGGATCCCAACTGTCAATAATAAAATGGGAGGATGGAAATGTAAGATTCCACCAATGCCAGATTCATGAACAGGCCACTGTGGAGCTATTTTTCATGGTTTCATGGTAAATACAGGGTAAAAAAACTCTAAGGCGTGAATCTGTGCACGCACTTGTGTAATAATATAATCCTGTCGTTTTTTTTAATGAAGATTTTGGTTACTACCATAGTGAAAAGTATATCAGCAAAAGTTCAAATTAATGGTATAATACTAGAGATAGGCAAGCATGCCCTAGTATTAATATTAAAATATTTTGAACCCTGCCACGCATCATAGTAAAAAAAAAATGGTTTTATATTATGTAAATGGAGTATAATTGACATTTCAAAACATATCAAACGACACACATGCACACACAAACAAAATCATATGAATATCAAGTAAAACCACGTAAAGATGTTCCTCCATAAAAAAACCCATTATTCCAAACAATTTGCATGCAAGTAGCTCCTCTATTCAAAATTATGTTTTAATAAAAAAAAAACAGCAAATTGGTTTATTGGAAAGAGAGACATATCTCTGAAAATATTTTAATACTGTCTTAAATTCTTCATGTAAGTTTAAAAAAAAAAAAGCAACCAACAAAGGACATACTTCATATAAGACCAAGGATTAAAGTTCTCCAAACATAGCACTCATCAACAAGCATGGCAGACATATTTGCATAAGAGTAAAAAAAAGAAATTTAAGAATTTACAAAACTACCACACAAGTTACCAGCAGTTTCTTCATCACCAGCGAGACAGCTGCTGTTGTTTATGTCCTCCCCTGTCTGCTCTGCAGCTGAATAATGATGGTCAGTGCTGGTTGTAGGCGTGTAGCAGTGGTCACTTTGAGCAGCTGCTGGTGTACTGGATTGTGAGTAACTGTGGATATTGCTCTCTGTTGTATTCGAGAAACTCTTGCTATTGAGAGAGTGAGGAATTGAAGAATGGTCAGGAATGACGCTCTTTTCGGTGGATGCTAACTCCTCAGGGATGAAATTATTTGTTTCTGAATCACCATGGTCATTAATGTTAAGAGAGCTGTTGTTGCTGTCTTGAACTGTTTGAGAACATTTCTCACCAGAAACTGTCCTTCCACCCTCTTGCGATAAAGTTTCACTCTTAACACACATGCAGTTTGTTTCACCAGAAGCTGCGATTTCACCCCCAGTTTTATCCCCAACATTAACTTCTGATGAAGGGTCTGTACATTTTTCTGATGTTTCATCTGGTGCGCATGAAATTTCCACCTCCACAAGAGGTGGGATGCAGCCGGCAATTTGATGATACAGCGGTGCGTAGTCTGGATATATTGACACAAACGACTTAAAGACCAACAGCTCTCCGTGCTGGTCCCAGAGTGACACAAATTTGTTACGAATCTCCTTCTCACTGAGTTTGGTCTGTCAGGGATGGAAAGCATGTAGGTTTTTATTATCAGATCAGAATTCTATTCGAAGTAAAGATGACCAGCATTTTAGAAACATTTTTCGAAAGCTCTAGTTTCTCTTAAGGAAAATTTAGCAACTTGGAAAGCCTCTCAACTTAACAAATTTACAAGCTTAATATGAATAGTAAACAGGAAACTATCTTGAGTGTTCCAATAATTTAATGCTGAAAATTATAAACAACCTTTTTTCCTTTTTAAACAAAACAATCTTATTCTTATATAAAAATTTGCTTAAAACCTACGGTATGATCCATACTCTCTTTCTAAAATCTTTCATTTTCTTATACTGCTAAGTTAGCAAGCAAGTAACACCTTGTTCAGATTGATTTAGCACTGCTAGAGGTGCACAAAAACCCCTTTACAATTAATAAGAATACTGAAGGTTCTTTTTTTAGATATTTATTCACTCTATAGGACATTACCTCAGTGCATTGACAACTCAATATTTAACTTTCCAGACACCATGCACCCCCCCCCCCCCCTTTTCAGCTCTAAAACATTTCATATCTGAATAACACAAGAAGACAAGTACTTCATATGGACTAAAAGGTTTTTGAATTAGGACATTTCACACAAAATAATTATGTATTACGGTATTGAAAGCTCATAATTTTTGTTTGAATACAATTTTAATTCAATATAACTCTTTTCTTTCTTCCATTATGATTTTAGTATGAACTTACTTTGTGAGATTTGTTTGACCGTCTTGGACCAAATGCTGTGGGTAAACCCATGGCTTCCATTTCTGACCAGCTCTCTCCGGTCTCCCAACTGAGAGTCCCACACACAGACTCGGGCGGGATTTCTTCCACAGTCTCCTCTAGAGCTGCAGCTCCCTCAAGATACCTCCTGAGGAAATCGTCCCTACGCCTTGGCTTAGGGGCTTTCTCTTTTCCCGCTGGAACACTATCTGACAGCTCAGAGTCTGATGAACTCAAATCAAAGTTTCCCAGACCTAGCGTTGATAATCTTTTAGTCAGCTGATCAGGGTCACTGTTCAGATTCTTCTGAAGCGATTCTTCTGTGAGTGGAGTAACCCTGTCTGGAGGTGACGAGGAACCTGAGTAGTTCAGCTCTTTTGTAGGGCTAATTGCATTTAGAGATTCAGTTTCAGAGATATCACCAGTGTCCTCAAACTTTTCCTCCTCTTCTCCATAAAATTCTTGAACGTATTCTTTTTCACTGAAAACAAAATAAACACATATCAACATATTAAATATGGAAATGAAATGCCTGATCACTGCCGTGTTAAAGTGTTAATCAAACAAAATAATACAATTCAGTACAAACAGTCTAAATATTTTTTAAAAGCAACCAAAATGAGGATTTTGAAAATGTCATTGTATGGGTTTAAAAAGTATTTGCTCACAATGTGTAAATAATTATTTAGCAAAAAATAGCACAAAATTTAGTGCACAAATATATTTCGCTACCCCCGTAAGAATTTCAGGTTACATTGGTATTTCAATTTACATAACATATTTTTTGACCCTTCAATTTTTACAAATAGAACATACTTATTATGATTAGCAAAAGTTTTTGTCTTTTACTCAACTTATCTTATTGGGATTTTAATTAGACTAACATCTATTCAGATCGTTGCAAGTTCTTAAAGGCCCAACTGGCCTTTCTAAATATGTCTAACTATTGCCACACTGCATGAGTAGGTAACATGCGAAAAAATATGATATACTCTCAAGAAAAATCTTAATCAAGCAATAAGAAAAAGTAGTAAAAAGATTTAAAATTGTTGCAGGAATGAACCTAGTAGATCAGATGCTAGAGGGAGAAAAAAAAGAGTTCGGACATTAACCTCTTAAAGAGATAGTGTAAGACAGTTCTACGTTTTTATTAGAGAAAACAAATGTATACCTTATCAAAGCTCTTGTTACGTAGACATCAACTTTAGATTCTAAAGTGTCGTCCTCTGTCAAACATGTGAACATACGGAATTCTGCAAGAGTTTGTTGCTTTGACCACATCTGAAATATTTAAAACAGAAAAATATTGTCTGTAATTATAGATAAAGATAAAACCATCAACATTGAAGTTATTTATAACTCCGGCACTGTGGGAACTAAATAAAACAGTTTACAGATTTAAGTACTCTTGTGATAACCTGAAAACCAGCAAATAAAATTAATTCTAGAATTTCAAATCATGAAATGGCACATAAAAAACATAGCAAAACAAGCTACCAAGATAATATTAAAACTTGAACTTGGCATTTGTAACAAATGTTCTATAACACCAGAAATGATGATTGTGTATCTATCCTTTTGATTTATAATTGTGGGTTTAAATTGGTGCTTAAACATGATCTGTCTAATTCTTAATTTTTAATTCAACTTTACAGTCGATGCATCACTAATTATGTTACTTTGTCTAGTCAAAAGTGTATCCAATTTAAATGAATTTGTCCATTGTGTTATTACATGTACTTTCATATCAAACTCAACTGCAATTAACCGCTACAATATCATTTTCTAACCTTGTGGAACCCTGAGCAGAGAAGTAAGCTTTTCCTTTTCTATGTCTCTTCTCACCAATATTGAACATGCCTGAAAAAGAAATGTAAAGTATTATATAAAATCTAGAGAGACAAAAACAACAATCAACAACAACAAAAAACAAATAGACATTGAATGCTGCAAAAACAATTTAGAAATGTCTTTTTTTTAGATGTATACCTTCCAATTCAAGAGTGAGGCTGCTCAATGCTTATTCATAATTAGACAATGTATGCCAGGAACAAGAAGAGGAGTCGCTACATTTGTAAAAGGAAATATGTACCTCAGTACAACAGGTTCAGTAGCTCCAGGGGCAGGGTGAGACCGCACAATATAGAGAGCACTAGAAGTAGTTCATATAGGGAAGACAGCGCATATCACGCATTAATGACAGAACAAATAAATCAAATAATTTGGTCTAACCGTCAAATAAAGCTTGCACTCTCTAATTTAACGTTTCCTAAACTTTTAAAGAAAGATAAAATACTGTCTTTCAAGTAGAATTCATTCAATAGACAGCGTTTAAAACAAATTTACCATTATTTAGATAGAAAACTGCAATATAGGTGCGTAGCACAATTTGGACAGAAACACTATAATAGTACATATAGATTCTGCCATTTACCTGATTTAGACCTATCATTACCATGCTGACGTGCCATAAAAACAAACATCTCTCTAATCTAGCATCGTAGGTACAGCGTTGTGATGCGAATTTGAAGGCTTTTGATGACTAATCTAGATCTAGCTACCGCGAATTTTACTTACAACACGTCATAACAATATTAGAATTAGTCTAGAAGGCTTACCACGCGTTGTAAGCTACCGCGACCTAGAGAATTTAGATTAGATTCTACTTAGATCTACCTTACTGCCTGTAGAAATCTAATCTAGATCTAGTAGTTCTATTCGGCCTCTAGAGATTATAGCATTTTGAGGCAGACAAAAGGCAACTCTTATGTATAATCTTGGTTCTAGATCTTGATTAGATTTTTAGATATTCATCAAGTTGATTTTAAGTTACTTGTCTCTTCTTCTAATTCACAAAGACAATGATCACCGTTGTATTCAAATGCAGTGCGCCATTACGTCGTTTTCTCTGGATTTTTTTGTTCGGAATGAAAGTAAAAGTAATATCTGACTCAATTTCTGATCGGATGGACTAATAACGGCAAAGAGAGGTTAAAAAAAAAAAATCATCTTTTAGGCATATTGAACATATGAAATGTTGAAATGTTGAAATTTTCAATTCAAAGTTTGAAACATTGAGTTGTGCTGCTCGTATTTAATACGTGCACCGTAACCTTAGATCTACCTGAAACATAGAGATTATATTTTTTATAGCTAATATTTATAAGTAATATTTTGCTCTTTTCTTTGATGGACATAATATTTCATTTTTGTCTGATGATTTTAATTTGAGGTTAAAATAAACGCTTAGAATAAAAAAAATAAAAAGTTCCCGATCTCTTTAAAAAATGTAGGACTACATGTCTGTATTACACTGTTCTATTTTTTCTAAATTGTTTTCTTTCAACTTTTGTCTTATGTAAATGATTAAAGGGATAAGTTGTAATTCTTTTTTAAATTGTAGATCTTTACAAGGTAGGCTATCACATGTGCTGGGTTGTTCAAATGCCCTGTGCCATACATTTATCTCGAATCGCTGCCTTGATACGAACCTAGGCTAACAATTTCTCTCTCTCTCTCTCTCTCTCTCTCTCTCTCTCTCTCTCCATCCCCCACCTCTCTCTCTCCCTCCTCTCTCTCTCTCTCTCTCTCTCTCTCTCTCTCTCTCTTCATAATGTACCCTACTAATATTCCTTTACCTTATTGCAAACGATTCCTGAAAACGGTGGCTAACCTAATTTTGCGTTGGCGTGGTTTGCGCGTTTATTATTCACCATTACAGAAAAAAGCAAGAAATAGACTCTCTTTCTCTTTATCTCTGTTTCTCTCTCTCCCATCTCTCTCCATCTACCCTGTCTCTCTTTTTCTCTCTATCTCCCCTCTTTCTCTAGTCTATCCGTATCCCTTTCTCTCTCCTCTTTTCTCTATCTCGCCCTCTCTCCCCTTCTCCCAGGCCTCTCTCCCCTCCCCGCTTTCTTCTTTTTTCCATTCTGTTTTCACATCCATGTATTTCTTTTTCTGTTGTTTCTTTCTTTATGACAATAATAACATACATTTTTTTTTTTTAATTTGAATCTTTTTTGGTAGAAATAAAATAATACAGGAGGAAAAGCGAAAACAAAACTATGTTAAGCAGAGTCGATCATTTATTTTTATTTATTAAAGAGCAAAACAATTCGTCAACTTTCTGCCCCAATTTGAAAGTGACGATTCCACGCTGAGATCAGATGGAATCTTGTTGCTTTGCCCACACCTCACACGCCTGGGTCCTTGGCCTCCTCACAACACGGATGTCCTTGGCGCAGATTTTGACTACCACTGTATTTTAACAAAAGATTAAAATAGAGACAAATGATAAACAAGCAACAAGAACGCAAAACAAAATGATCTTTAGGATGAAACAGCGCCATACTGACGTCCGACAAACGTTTTTCAAAACATGAGTAAGTTGGTGGTTGTTAGCGACGCGATTTATATTTATTTTGTGAAAAAATTGCTTTCTGATGGTTTACTACAAATGCTAAAAAAAAAAAATAATTTTCAGTTTTAGCCCACTTCAAAATCATCATTTATCCCTTCAATTTTGCTCTTCCTACAACCCCCATGATGGTTTACTGCTAGCATGATATTTTATATATTTTCCCCTCAGCTGCGATGTTTTGACAAAACAACTACGCGGGCATCAACCACAACAAATCTAATTGTTCATGGAGGTACATTTCCTGACTCTCTCGACAGAAACTATAATTTGAGTTCATTGGCTTTTTTGCTCGCCAACTCATCTCTTCTAGAATTTGAGTGAAAACGAAATAGTTTAAACTTTCAATATTTATATCAATTATTTTTCATAATTGAGTGCAATCGACTTCTTTTCAAAATAATATACAAATTATGCATATTTATATTCAAATGAATCTAGTTAACCGAGTGACATAAGTCCTGAGACCATCGCAAGCGGTAAAATCTAGTTCATGGATTAACAATGACTGTGGTTCAATCAGAATGGAGAATTAGAAACCAAACATTCCAATCTGTGCAGCAAAACAATCGTCAAGAACATCTACTGTTGTGTTAGACCATATGTTCACATTCATTCTTTAAAAGAGCTTTTTGGTGGGTCATATAATCACTGTCAAAGCACAGGGGTTGGCATTTTCAATGTTTTTGAAGTTACTAATTATTATTTCGCGTCTTGTCGTTTTGATGCGATTGACATACTTGAATTATTTGGATAGGCTGACGTCAAGATGGCAGGCGTTGAACTAAACACACTATGGTTTTGACTTGATCAGGTCTACGGGTCTCTTGATCTTTCAGACACGTGTGTATTAGTTTCTACTTTTTCAAGATAACCTTTAAAACGACTCATCTAAAGCAATGCATGCGCGTGAAAAGTAAAAGGAAACAAATCACTTGCACGCAACAAAAACTTTTCGATCAGAAAACTGCAAAATAAAAGTACAAAAGACAAAAACATCTTAATAGGAGTAGAGGCGGCATTGATAATTATTATCTCTCCAGTTGGTCAAAATAGATTAAGATTGTAAAGTATAATGCACAAAAAGTATAATACAAATTCCAGTGATCTGTTTATGAAAAGATTCTCGCAGCCACGATGAAATTATTGATATTTGGCACTCGATATCAACCTTTTTTTTTTAACTTAAATGTCCAAGGTTATCCTTTCAGCATAATTATTTTTAAGGGATTCAACAATTTTGTTGTCGTTAGTAGTCAGGTGAGTTTGAGTTTGTTTTTTACCGCAGGTCAGAACAGTAAAGGATATGTTGTGTCCGTGATGTCCTCGGACAGTTAATGCATTCTATATACTAGTAGCAACGGTGACTCCTTTATCTCTCTGAGTCTGAATAGTAAAAGCATGAAATTTGTGCGTAAAAAGTTTGGTTAAAAGTAAAGGGTATATGCAGTGATCCATGTGTAGGATTATCACAATTACATTTTTTTATTATATACCCCAATGTCCTTCAGATACCTTAGCAGCCGAGCGTAAAAAAAGACATCATTGCGGTAAAAAATGTGTTATTTTTTCAAGTGTGTTGTCTTTTCATATGTAAAGTATACTTACATAATATTAATGACTTTGATAATTGGGTTATTTATTTCCCGGAGAGAAATGAGATCTTTTTGACACTAAAAAGGCAACATAGCACTTTCTCAGAACCAATGCACCATTTAATACTTATTAAATTTGGATTGTCGCTAGTTTTACGCGTTATAATTTTTTTTCAATAAGTAGTAGTAGACGATCCTGATCTCGCTTCAAACTTCAGCAATAGGCAAAACATAGATCGACCTGTTGAGGCGCTTTATTTTACTTCTTTTACTATTTGTCAAAATTGATCGATTACAAACGCAAACAAAATAATTATTTGGATTTTATTTTAGTTTATCTAAGGAATTGTAAAAAATTCTCTGTGCGAAATACTCTATGTTTTTAATACTTTTTCATACGGGTAATAAGATTGATTATTGATTATAATAGAATCTGACTGGAACGGTAAATAGATAAATAAATAAGAAATTGAACAAAAATGCACCACCACCAACACCATCCCCACCACCACCACCACCAATACCATCACTACCACCGCCAACACCACCACTATCAGCACCAACCATCTTCTTCGACGCATAGAAGTTACACCATAGCTTAATAGTGTTGGCAACTTGCAGTGCTTGGTGTCTACACAGATTGGTTTTAGCGCTGGAATAATATATCTAGATCTAGATCGTAGCCATAGATTGATATGATCATTTTATAATTTTAAAACGCCATTCTTTTTTTCTTTTGTTGTTGTTGTTGTTGTTGTTGTTGTTGTTGTTGTTGTTGTTGTTGTTGTTGTTGTTGTTGTTGTTATTATTATTATTATTATTATTATTATTTTTTATTTTATTATTATTATTATTATACCCCTCCCCCAAACCGTTTGGGTATTATGTTTTCTTTTCTTCATCTGCGCAGAAACGACGGAAAGTTAATGTACACCATCTTAGCCCGAAAATTTGTGTTAATAAATTACGAAACTTCCGGGAAATGACAAGGGCATTTTATTTTCTTTGTTTTTATAGCTGAAAGCCAGATCTAAATTTAGATAGGATTAGACCCAGACTGTGTTGAAAAGAAACCTCCAGTAACCTTATCTTTAACAAAAGAGTTATGAAATTTTGTAAACAATTTCAGTAATTATTACGGAGATTACATGTGAGGAAAATGCAACATCTTTCATTGAAACTTTACAAATTACAGTTGAAACCAAATTCTGAAGCTTATCCCATCTAAAGTTAGATCTCGATTAGACTGCATTTTGTAATTTTTTTTTTACCAAAATACGAAGCATAGACTAAGTCTCTAGATACATGTAGGCGCAGAGGTTATATTTTTATAGACTCATCGAAAAGGTGAATGCTAATCTTGCAACAGAACTTCCACTGTAAACTTAAATTTAGTAAGTATGATATCGTAAACTAGCATACACACATAAACTGCACTGGCTTATTGGGATAATCTTAGCTTTATTGAAATGAGTGAGTGAGTGGGTTAGCGAGGCCGGAAAAGAAACAGAGAGAGAGAGAGAGAGAGAGAGAGAGAGAGAGAGAGAGAGAGAGATTTGATATCAGGTGTTCTTTTTCTTAAACCATCCTCGTTGCTTTGATCACTTTTATCCTCACTTAACTTTAAAATAATCGAAAGAAAGTAATAACTTGCAAAAATCAAAATAAATACGTGGAACCAAAGTTCCGTTTTCCAATGATTTTCACCCGTATGCTATCTGATTTGAATGATTTCCGATGCAGGCCTCATCGAATGCTGTATTAGCTTGAAGGATTTGCAGATCGCTGCAAGCCTGAGTCTTAATGGCTTCACCCATGGATGAGACGATAAGCCATGATAACTTTCAATGGAGAACCCCACCACAAACGCCTTCTAAAGGTGTGTTCCTATAATTCATTACCGTTAGCCTACTTTGGTTAAAGTGCCTAGAGATTTAGCGTATGAAAAACATGAGCTTTCTGAAAAAATCTAAGTTGTTGCTTAGCGTCCAACGTCACCAATAGAGGCTACCTATTGTGGACTTACCCCATAACTAACGCCTGAAAAGTTTAAGTGCTGCTACATACAGACAGTACGGGGATAGCATGACGATGTCTCAGCCGATCACTTTAAACTGACACCGATACAACCAGTAGGGGACGTAGTCGCCAAAGAGTGTTCTACACAAGAGCTATCGTGCCACACTATTAAACCGAGGCACTCGTAAACTTTGACACAAACACCATAAGAGTAATTTTAGTACTGAACTCTCGTTTTGAGCTTTACCAAAACGACTCCATCAAATCAACTTAAATAGAAATTATACCATCTGTTTATGGAGTGTTTTGGTCCAAATATCAAGAAGTTAATATATCTGAAAGCAAATAAAAAATTGTTACATCTCTGATACATTTAATCCCTGGCCCCGTCTTCTCTCTCTCTCTCTCTCTCTCTCTCTCTCTATCTCTCTCTCTCGCTCTCTCTCTCTCTCGCTCTCTCTCTCTCTCTCTCTCTCTCTCTCTTTTCTTCTTTGTATTATACGTATATGTGTAATTACCTATTATATTATATATATGTTGACAATATCTTGACAATTAAGAGGTTTTCACACAGGATCTAATATCGTTAGCCACTGTGAATAATATCAGATGCTCTAAAGGCAACAATTTAAGCAAAAACACCGATTAAACGCCTCTTTTCATAAAGGTTTGAAGAATAATATAAGACAACGTCAGTTTCATAAAAATAAAAGTAAACTGAAGGTATGGTTAAGATGTTATAACTTATATATGAATGCATCAATAATTTTGATATAATCTGACCTATGAATTTCCTAGCCGGCTCCGAGAAGTGTGAAGAAAAAGCTCACAAGCCAAAGAAGAGCGCCCCGGAGAGCAGACGATCCTCAACTGGCAATTATGTTGATCCTCTCGCAGCGTCCCTCGTACGTACACCCGCCTAAAACATGCCCTTAGGCTGTCGTAGTGACGTATAGATGTGTCATAACAATATAAATTCTTTGTACGCGTGGGCCCACCAAAAAAAAAAACCCGTCATATTTAAGATTTTCCAGGCATCACATTCAAATTTCTTTTGATTTGACGTATTAACAATGAAACCAACATTGGCGACAATAGATAATATTATATTATTCCTAGTCTATTTAACTTGAAAGAAAAAGACAATGATGTTGACGTGGAAAGTATGATTCGGCCATTTTTTGTCGAAATGAAAAGGTCGTGAGATTTTGGCTAATTCGGAATTTTCAAACTCACACGTTATCCTTTTTCTTCTTTCTTTTCTTTTGTGTGTGTGTGTGACAATCTAGGTCTCTTTTTTGTTTTTGTTAGTTTGAGCAAGCAGTGTAAATGAGTTTGCGGCGTAGGCCGATCTGTAGATCTTGCCCAATGAGACCGATTAATATCAAGATAAGCAAAATGTAACAAAGATATGGACTGTATAAAAGGATATTCCTGACCAACATGCAGCTGTAAGGATAGGTGGAGAATTTAGAAAATGCCAACACATGAAGAGAGGAGCCTGGCAAGGCTGTGTAATGTCACCAGATCTTTTCAGTTATACTAAGGAATATAAATGACAGCCCAGGCTTATGTCGGATATGCAGATGATTCAGCTCTAAGTGATTGCTGCGTATTCCTCCAGTCTATTCCATCTGGAGCTAAAGACAACAGAAACAATCCTACAAAATATAGACTGGTTAGCAAGGTCACATTTTGTAGCCCTGCAGTGGATTCCAGCTCACTGTGGTCTATTGGAAAATAAGGCTGCTGACAAGCTTGCAAAAGAGGGCTCTTCATAAGTTCAATCATTAACAAAAATATCCAAAAAATAAATAAAACACAATAAAGACAAAAAAAACAACAACAGCAAAGAAAAACAACAATTCATGGAAAAACAGAAAAAAATCCAAAGTATTTAAAGGACAGCATACATAATCTCCCACAATGTCAGCAAACTACAATTTTTCGACTTAAAATAAGATATTGCCAACTAAATGCACACTTTTGCGGAGACATCCCTTAAACTCCAGAAAATAATGTCCTCAAGCATGCCACTCTTATTCTCAGCTCAGGCAAACAATATCATGGCCTTCTGATAAATAGTAATAATAATAATAATAATAATAATAATAATAATAATAATAATAATAATAATAATAATAATAATACATGGCTTTTATATAGCGCAACACCCAAGACAATGCCTGGCTCAGTGCGCTTTACAGAGTGTTTAAAATGACAATGAACGTACATTTAATATATAAATATCATTATCGTAGTTATTATAAAAATACAGATAATAAAGATCATCATTAAAAATAACGAACAATAATTAAATCTTAGCAACTATTTCTTTAAAATTACAGAGAGTAAAATTACAATAACAATACACAAAATAAAAATATCAAATGTGTATACACAAATTAGTGCCTAAAACATAATTATTGTAGATATAAGAGCCAAATCATACCTTTAAGGGAAATTATGCGTTAAAAAGATGTATTTTTAGTTGCTTTTTAAATGTGTCAATGGATCCCGCCTCACGCAATCCTTGTGGTAAAGCATTCCACACTCTTGGGGCACAGTATCCGAATGATTTTTCGCCCACTGTCTTGAGGCGCATTCTTCGTACGACAAGAGCAGTGGGAATATAAGCTTTAACTAAGTTTTGGAGGTATTGTGGGGCGGTTCCATGGACACACTTATTATAATAATAATAATAATAATAATACATGGCTTTTATATAGCGCAACACCCAAGACAATGCCTGGCTCAGTGCGCTTTACAAAGTGTTTAAAATGACAATGAACGTACATTTAATATATAAATATCATTATCGTAGTTATTATAAAAATACAGATAATAAAGATCATCATTAAAAATAACGAACAATAATTAAATCTTAGCAACTATTTCTTTAAAATTACAGAGAGTAAAATTACAATAACAATACACAAAATAAAAATATCAAATGTGTATACACAAATTAGTGCCTAAAACATAGTGTAGATATAAGAGCCAAATCATATCTTAAAGGGAAGTTATGCGTTAAAAAGATGTGTTTTTAGTTGCTTTTTAAATGTGTCAATGGATCCCGCCTCACGCAATCCTTGTGGTAAAGCATTCCACACTCTTGGGGCACAGTATCCGAATGATTTTTCGCCCACTGTCTTGAGACGCATTCTTGGTACGACAAGAGCAGTGGAGCCAGTTGCTGATCTTAACTGTCTTTTTGTAATAGAAGCTTTAATTATTGGAGGTATTGTGGGGCGGTTCCGTGGACACACTTATAGCATATTGTGGCTGCTTTATATTGCAATCTCCTCTCAACTGGAAGCCAATGCAAAGATCTCAAAAGAGGCGATGCGTGATCGCGTTTTCTTTTCTTAAGAATCAAACGAGCGGCATTATTCTGAAGTTTCTGCAGTTTCTGTTTGTTCTCTGCAGAAGTTCCAATCAAGAGGGAATTGCAATAATCAAGCTTTGACAGAACTAAGCTAACGACAAGACGCGACGTTGTATTTGCATCAATAAGATAACGAATGTTCGAAATGTTTTTCAATTCCATATACATAGTTCGAATAACATTGTTCACTTGGTTATTCATTGTAAAACTTTTGTCTAAATAGACTCCTAAATCTTTAACTTTTTCTGAAAAGGGTATAGAAACATTTCCCACATGCATCTCTTTTTCATGAATCTTATTTAATGACCCCATCCCTCCCAAAAGTATGGCTTCTGTTTTATCGTTATTGAGGAAAAGTCTATTTTTATCCATCCAGATTTTTATCTTTTGAAATACAATTTGTCATGGTTAAAATAGATTCATTTATTTTTGATGCCTCGTCAATATAGTAACGCTGGCTGTCATCTGCATAAAAATGGTAATTGACACCACACTGGCTGATTACATTTTACAATGGTTTCATATATAATGTAAATAAAATAGGACCTAGCACAGAACCCTGAGGCAGACCATACTTTAAGTTATATCATTCTGATCTGACACCATCCACCACAACATACTGCTTGCGGTTTTGCAAATAAGATTCAAACCAAAGTAGATCACAAAACTGGAGCAGAAACTCTACAAGAGACTACCTCTTTCATAGAGGAGACTAAACTGAAAATGTAAAGTATTTGGGCATGTTGTAAATGAACGCAGGAGAGGAGGAGGAGGAGAAGAAGAAGAAGAAGAAGAAGAAGAAAAAGAAGAAGAAGAAGAAGAAGAAGAAGAAGAAGAAGAAGAAGAAGAAGAAGAAGAAGAAGAAGAAGAAGAAGAAGAAGAAGAAGAAGAAGAAGAAGAAGAAGAAGACTGAAATCTGGTGGCTCAAAAGTGAGTGTCCACGGGTTGTAAGAGGAACTTACTTAGTAGGGCTGTAGCTCCACTATTTCAAACTATACAAACGGGACTCACTTAAAAGATGACAAAAAATATTGGAAAATATTAGAGGTAGCTTGCTACCCTATTGTGTAAGTGGTTGACTTACGGTTGTTGAGTAAATAATAGTTTAAGAAAACAACACTTATTCGACTTTCTTTATCGTGCACTTATAAAAATGTTAATTTCGTTGTCGTTTTTTTGCTCCACAGGCTAAACTCATAACTGTAACCTCACGCCAACCCAGCGGTGAGAATATTGTGTTTGGTACTATTATCTTATTATCTTATTGTTGACGGTCTTCGGGCTTGACAATGATTGAAGCAAAAATTTACTTAGCTTATAAAGTTCCACTAACTGAATTTAATATTAGAAAGGAAGTGAATATAAAGGAATATAAAGTCATAACTATACTATTACTAATGCTGCTACTTCTACTACCACTACATCATACAAGTACGAGAGATTTCCCTTTGGGATGAAAAAACGTTATTCTTCTGTATTCTGCATTCGTTATTCTACTACTACAAAAAACAAAAAACAACAACAACAACAACAACAATCAACAACAACAATCAACAACAACAACAAAAACAACAACAAAAACAACAACAACAACAACAACAATAACAACACTACTACTACTACTACTACACTACTACTACTACTACTACTACTACTACTACTACTACTACTACTACTACTACTACTACTACTACTACTACTACTACTACTACCTATTTCGCCAACTGAGCTCCCGATAGTTAGGCCATTTTTCGTCACACCCGTCTAATAAGCCCTACCTTTTGTTTGTTGTTTTGATCAACATTCCGTACCCTGAATCTGTTTGGAATATCACTGCACTTGTTTCAGAAACGGTGTTCTCTCCTTTATCCGTGTCTTTAAGTGAGGACTCTATAATACCCGCATGTATATTTTCCCTGCGAGAAAGCGATTTTGCCTCGCCACAGCAGTCAAGTGGGTTCTTCTTTCTTTTCCCACCGCACCATATTTGCATTTGAGGGCAGTAAATCATAAACTGACCAATTGAGGAAACTGATCCGAAGTGGCACCATGTGCCAGATGTCATTCATTCCATGTGATGGATTTTTGCAGAGGCTATCCCAATTGGTCCATTGTCCCTGCTGTATTTGTTGAACTGCTTTTCGGACCCTTTTTGGTATACTCATTCGGTCGTATCACATTGATGACTGTCTCTTTTTTTTCTCCTTCCCTTCCACCTTGACCACCACTTTGATGTTGATGACCCAAGACATTTGCGAACAGTTCGAGTTTGCCCAATTACTTTTTTAATCTTAAGGAATTCTTTAGCTTGATCTACAGCTGTGAATACTTTCCAATTCCCGTTTTTATGGCATGTTGCACTATCTTACAACCGGATCATAGGCATCCTCTAACATAGAGAGTAGTCTGGTTTTGCCACTACTCTTCCAATACGGATTTTAGTGGGAGCTTGAGCTTTGCTCTACGGCAGTACATTGCCACATCTGTGAGCACCGGAGGAACCACTAACCATGTCCTGGTGAAGTTATTGACCTTAGCATCTTTTGCTTGTACCATAGTTGAGCAGATATCGTATACCAGGACTGGCCTGAAGGGCTTGGGGATTATCATGAAGCCATCACACTTTGAATTTACAATGGAGGCCACATCTGTTTATGGCCAGGAGGCATTCGGTGACTTATTCTTTTGTTTCTAGCCCTTTTCTGGTATTTTTCTTGAATGAAGCGTACCACCTACTTAGGCCCTTAACTGGTTGACTAACTGTTGGTATCTTATTGTTCGACCACTGTGAATGTCTTTCTTACAAACAGACTGCGGGACTTCCTTGGCATAAATTTCATTCATTAAGACGTCAAGGCGCTCTAGCATTCTGATTTTTTCGTCTTAATTTGAGCAGACTATTGTGATATCGTCCATGAATGCATTCAAAGAGGGCTAGTAACAACCACTAAATCTGCCAGGCCTGATGCCTTTAAGATGACTTCCATTGCCATGACGAGGAGACTTGGCACGGCAATGCCAATTTCCAGGTCTATCCAGTCAGCAGTAGATCCATTCTGAAGCCGCTGAAGTAGTCATCTAGCATCAATTGTATACTCTCCGGGACATGGTACATTCTTAGAGCTAACTGAATCATTTGGTGTGGTACCAATCCGTATGCGTTTGCTAGGTCTAGCCATATACGATCGAGGTTTAGCTTTTCTGATTCTGCCCTTTGTATGGTTTCCCAGATCATCGTTGCATGCTCTAAGCACCCCGAAACACCAGGGATGTCCTGGGGGATATAAACTCCCTCGGTAGTCATTCACTGTTCACTCATCTTTAGGTTGTTCCACGCTCCGCGCAGAATTTTGTGTAACCACTTTAGAACATTTGGACATCTTTTGAAAAGTGAATAGGCACACATTTATGCCCTGGAGCTGACTTGCCTATTGCTTTGTGCACTACTGCTTTGACTTCATCCAAACTTGGTGGTTTGTTATTGAATTTTTCTCCGGGAGCAGCTGGCCACACTATACTTTCAGTCTCACTTATAGGAATTTATCTATCTGGATCAGACTATATTTTCCTCAGATGGGTTTCCATCTTCCTCACAAAAGCTCTTACAGCCCATGTTTTTCTTCCACAGTTGCTATTTTATTCTGCTTTCTCAATTTTTCATCTCATGTTGCCTTCTACTTTTTTGGTTCCCTTCTGACTTCTTGTTGTTTAGCCCCGAATGTATTTAGATATGTTTGGGGGATAATGTCACCGAAAGTAGTAAGCTTGTGCCCCAGAGTGCTTTTCAAGATGAGCGCTTAGGGTTTTTGATCTGTCAAAAATCGTCTGGCTATCCAGCGTGGATTCCATCGGCACTGTGGTTTTGAACCTGGCTTTGGTTTTCCGACGTTTTAACTGCATAAGCAGTTCCCTGCTGTTAATTCGTTAAAAATTCAAACAAACCATTTTAGTCCCGTGGATTCATCCCTCTCCCCGGGGAAGTCCGTTTCCAAATTGTTTCGCTTATTAATTTGATCTCGTAGTCCGTTGGGCGTTTCTAGTCATGGCCGCGGTGGTACCAATTGATCCATCCCGATGGATCATGGAAGCATATTTAGAGAGAGAGAGAGAGAGAGAGAGAGAGAGAGAGAGAGAGAGAGAGAGAGAGAGATATTGATAGTTTGAGTACCATCTTTAAAAAAAATGTAGGTGCCATAATCTAAAAGTAGTATACATTTTTTATTCCTGATAAACAATTGGGAAATTTTGTTTGGTTTATCCCCCTCTACTATGGTGTAGCGTCTGAGTCCTTCGTTTCCCTCTACCCTGAAGGTTTTCGTAGTAACATCATTAAAAATTTTAAATTAAAAAGCTCTGAATGTGAGCTGTTTTTTGGGGGGTTTTTTGTTTGTTTTTTTTTTGTTCAAGGCGAATATTTTATTGGTCTCCCCGTAAAAAACCCTACTCACTTATGAAAAATGGCGTTTATCTATTTTAGATAAGTTACTGTTACTGTTTTAAAAAAACGTTGACACCCGTTATCTAATACAGCGATGCTTATGCTTCAGCTTCCCCAGATGCTGGGACTTCCACAAATCATCAAGAAAAAGGGACAGCAGCTCAGAGCCAAGGCAGTCCTGAGAAAGCAAAATCAGAGAATACAGATACTGACCTGAAGATATTTGGCAGTTGTAAGAAAATAATACAGACCTTGTGGACAGAGTGGACTAAACAGACCTTTCAACCATATTATAATCAATCATTTTCTCTTATACCTTTTTACCAAACTATCTTCAACGATTTTGAGTCTTTTCTAGTTTGGGACCTATGGGTGTTTTTAAATTACCGGCTGCGCACTGGAGGGTACATCAATTTACGTACCTCGTTCATATTCTATAACAATGTGAACATTAAAGCTTGTAATTACTGCTCATTCTATTCACAAAAATTTAGATTTCCCCTCTCAAATTGTCAACTCTTGCCTAGTTGTAGCAAAACTGAACTTGTCATTGTGTTATCTATTAATATTAAACCTGCCGTAGTTCCGGGGTAGAACATCGGCTTCCGACGCAGCAGGTCCGTTATTCGAGTCCTGGCGATTTCACACCCTACTGGTTGGGTCGGTGTCAGTTCAATGTGACCAGCTGAGACAGCAGTCACTAATCCCCACCAAGTCTCATGTGTGGTAGCACATAAAATTGTCAGACGTCAGTCTTGGGATCCGTCCACAAAATAGCCTATATAGTTCTGACGTTGGACGTTAAAACCAACTGAAACGCAAAAGTGATGATCGCAAAGAACGCGTTAGTAAGACTTATTAAGCATCTCAGGTTAATTCTTAAGAAACAAAATAAGTATAATTCTGTTGGAATTGATTGAGCAGGTCCTGCTGTGGACAGACCAGACTGGACCGCCACGACCCATGAAATGGCTAAAGACCTCATTTACAAGAAACTGAAAATTGCTCAAGACTTGACCTATATTCCAGATGAATTTAGGTAAGCTATTCCCACCGATTCATTGACTTGGGATAACATATTTTTACACGTAGTAATAGTAGTAGTAGTAGTAGTAGTAGTAGTAGTAGTAGTAGTAGTAGTAGTAGTAGTAGTAGTAGTAGTAGTAGTAGTA
>RQTK01000035.1:946492-957822 GCA_003991915.1 Elysia chlorotica | reverse complement strand
TCCGGCGCTCGCACAGGGGAGCGAACTGGTCCAGGACGTCGCGGAGGATGATGTTGAATTTTTCCACGGTTCTTGGGTTGTTGGTGGACAGGATCGAAGAGACAGTTTCTTTGAATTTGTTGATATCGATTGATTTGATGTCTCTTGTGAAAAAGCACTTTTTGATTAAAGGTAGAGAGCGTGATTGAGCAAGGGAAGACAGAGATAGGGAGAGACAGTGGGAGACAGAGAGAGAGAGAGAGAGAGAGAGAGAGAGAGAGAGAGAGAGAGACAGAGAGAGAGAGAGATAGAGAGAGAGAGAGAGAGAGAGAGAGAGAGAGAGAGAGAGAGAGAGAGAGAGAGAGAGAGAGAGAGAGAGAGAGAGAGAGAAAGAGAGAGAGAGAGAGAGAGAGAGAGAGGTCGGAAGCGGAACATGGAAATACAGAAGAATGTTTAAATTAATTACAAAACTAATTAAAATAATAAGTATTCACAGAGTGAGGATGGCATGAACAAAAAGCATTTTTCCTCATCGCAAATTGTAGATGAATGTTAACGTTAATGTAAATGGGGCCTAAGTTTGTCTCTCCTGCATAACAGTCTGCAGAGCCACGTCCGCACCTTGGAAACGCTTGGAGTGTCCAGTGACTCTTATGGAGTTATTCTAACCCCATTTGTGTTAGGCGGATGCCCCAAGAGACAAATTTATTGTTAGAATGGGCGCGCGAGGGTGAGGGCAGAGAAAGTGATTTGAACTGTCTCTTGGACTTTCTCCTTCAAGAAATTAAAAGGCTAGAAATATCGCAAACATTTCAACCAAAATCCGAAGGTGCAAATGAAAAGAGAGTTCCAAATCAGTCTCATCCCTCTGTCTTGACCTTCCATACCGAATTTGAACCACGAGTTCAACAGTGCATTTTTTGGTAAAAGGAAAAAAAAACACCTAAAAGGGCTAGACCGTGAAACGGTTCGAGAAAAGGTTATGCGCCTTAAAACGTGTGATTTTTGTGTTTTGCGAGACAAATGGTTGGAAATTGTACCTCTAGAAGGTAATGTCGTGATTATGGTAGGAAAGACAAAACATTGTTATGTACACCAGATACAAGACCAGAAATCGTTACTCCTGATCGATCAACCACCACCAAAGAGACAAAGGAGTAAAACAGCATGAATTAAGCTCGTGTTCAGAACATAAACAATACAACTTTAATGCAAGTTTTATAATTTTAGTAAATTCTAAAAATGGGGAAATTGTTGAGACGAATGTGCTGTTTGATGGCGGGAGTGACCTATCATGTGTAGCAAAAGATCTTGAAAAAGACAAAGCTTAAAGAAATCAGGTAATGAGGTATTTGCTATCTCGGGGTTTGGGGCAGGGTCGGAGCCTTGAAGAAAAAGAAACCTGTTTCCTCTGGAAATTGATGGAATTAAGGTAGAACTTGCTGGAGTTGACACCTTGTGCGCTAATATATTCTGTGCACCTAAGGACATCCTTAAGAAATTTAATATTGAATTTACAGACAAATGTAAGTGAGTAGTTCTATTAAATTTGATATCCTTATCGGTCCATACTGTTATTGGGACTTATTCGCTTCTGATAGGGTTCAGATATACTCTTTGGTGACCCAGAGAACGCGCTGAGGATGGATGCTATCCGGTTTGTATAGAGGTCTGCACAGGACTGCAGCTTCTGTGCAAATATCACATCCCAGATAAGACTATTAAAAATCTCTGGGAATTGGAAGCTATTGGCATCACTGAAGATGCAACACCCATATCAGATAAGGTAAGTGAGCAATTTAAAAACAGTTACCTTTGATAAAGGGAGATACGGTGTTGCTCTTTCATGGAAAGCTGATCAAAAATGTAGGTTGACAAATAACAAAGGCATGGTTGAGAAACGCTTTTAGAGCTTGTCTAATCGGCTGTAAGGAAACCCAGAGCTTAAATTAGGTATGTGACCAAAACCTGATTGAAATGGAGGAGGCAGGTATCATCAAAGAGTGCTGGCAATTTACACCAGGACTATGAGTTCTACTTACCTCACAATCACAGAGAAGATACTAAGACCACAAAGGTGAGACGGGATACAATGGACTGTTATTTAATGATTGTTTAGAAACAATTTATTACCAAACCTTTTCGGGATTTTGACACGCTTCAGGTGATGGAAAATTGCAGGGACTGCAGATGTGGCGAAGGCATTTCTGCAGATTAGAGTCCATGAAGCAGATCAACATGTGCTCCGTTTTTTATGGGTGCTTAACGGCAAGGTAAAGGAATTGTTTTTTTTTTATCGGATTCCTTTCACAGCCAAAGCAAGTCCATTCCAAATATTAAGGCAATACATATAAAAGCGTTGGAAAATCATGTAAGGAGCAGTTATGGCACATAAATTATAGCCTAAAGTAGTAAGAACGTTGAAACATGGACTGTTGACGTGAAATTAACTTTTATTTTGAAGAAGAAGTCAAACTGGAGCCATTAAATGAACCCACTAGGCTTTATTGTAACAAATAGAGCTGTAAACAAATTGAATTTTAATTATTATTATTATCATTATTAATCTATCTTGGCACTTTTCTTCATAAACTCAGCGCACAATTCTTTACGCGAAAAGAAAAACGTATCTATTGGCCTCATATTAAAGAACACCCGCTTCTGCATACATGATAAATTTATTTTGTAAGTTAACATTTTGATTCTAGTTCTAGTCAGATTCAATTATCTCTATTCTCTCGAATCTCTAACACTAGGATACAAAAAGCCACTGGATTTTGTGAAACCAAGGTCACTAAAAATTCCAAAGCAAAATCGCACATTTGTGTAAAATCTGAACAAAATTACGTCATGTCCTGTTTTAGTATTACAATCTATTCCCCCCCCCACCTTGTTTATAAACATCTACACGTGTGAACTTTGATACCAGACACATACTTAAGAACACAAGGTAAATTTTCGTTTTCAAATACACATATGGTGATGGGTCTCAGATCATCCGGGACGCAACACGGCTTTAATAAATCCCTCATAGAATCAGATATGGACGAATGTGATCGAATTCTCTCTCTGGCCATAGTGTGCATAGTATCCGCCAATGTCGCTGCAAAAAAAAAAAAGGTACACAATAGCTGTGTTGCTACTATGAACGTTATCACTTTATTCTATATATAACAGCCACGTGTAACTTGTCCATGTATTTTGTTACCGTTATATTAAAAGAAATGAAGTAAAAAGCATAAAAAATAAAATAAATGATACACAAAGTAATTAAGAGAAACAAAAACTGGGGCGGCCTGCGCATTACATTGATTTTCAAAGCAATTTCAAAAAATAATATAATAGTATTTACATGAGCATTTTTCAGCTGGACGTAGCTTTCTGAACTACACATTATTTTTTTTTTGCGGGAGTGTCTATACGCACTATTATAGTATGTAAAATAACTAAACATAATTTTGGACACACGCACTATATAATTATATAGTGTTTTTTGTCCAAATGATGCTTTACACACAACAACAACAACAACAACCAAAAACAACATCAACAATGAGGGTGTGTCATGAAGACAATGTGCTATGATTTTTTTTTACTGAATTCATACTTACCATGGCACGATCCAGCACAATAATTCAGTGTTATATTAGACTGCGCACTGACGCCTGTGCTCTGATAGAGCATTTCGGGTGTGATGGTGAGGGGCCTCACACAGCAAATCTGGTTCTGACTGCACATTCCTAATTCTCTCTTTTTTCTCGTAGATCGGTGGTGGGCCATCTCGATGACTAAAAAAACCTGTTGGTCTTGCTGAAGAAGACAGGCGGATGTAGTTGCATTAGAAGAATTTTCAAACAGTACGATAATACAGTAGCTAATAGTGAGACGGGGTAAAAAATATTCAACCAGTACTGCTACTACTGATACTGCTACTACTACTACTACTACTACTACTACTACTACTACTACTACTACTACTACTACTACTACTACTACTACTACTACTACTACTACTACTACTACTACTACTACTACTACTACTACTACTACTATTACTCTACTACTACTACTCCTGTTAGCAATTCTAAGACACTACTACTACTACTACTTACTACTACTACTACTACTACTACTACTACTACTACTACTACTACTACTACTACTACTACTACTACTACTACTACTAAATGTGAATGTCGCAGTAGAGCTTGGTTATCAATATGCAAGGCACCAAATAAATAGGTATAGTGCAGCTCTAAGAATACAAAACGATACAAAGACGTAAGCTTTCGACCTTTAAGTCTTCATCAGACCGACAAGAAACAAATTAAAACAATGTTTGCCTACACAATAAGATTTACATGTAAGAGATAAAAAGTGATATGCAATTAAGTGAAATTGAAAAATAGATCGTGAATATAAAATATCTAAATGTAAAATAAAAGCAACAATAGTAAAAAAATAAAATCTAGATCCAAAAAATAACCAAACTTAGCAAACGAACCTAGTTAAAAACGATAAAACAAACAAAAAAAAGTTTCTTGACTTAAACCCGATGTGATTTCAATAAATATAATTTTAAATATATTTTTATTTTATGATGACTTGTGTCCTCTACAAGTACACGCTCACCGCATTCTCGGGGTTGTTTACAAGGTTGTCCGACTGCTTGATGACTATGCCTGGCTCTAACTTGTCTTGAACTATCCACCTCTGCACTGCCTTAGTCACGTTCATTTTCAGCCACTTTTCGCCTTCATGTGTTTCTTGGTAAGCGATTTGAGTGCCCATCGACAAACGTTTACTAAAAAAAAGTCAGTAAGATCGTTATCGTTATTATCGTTGTCTAAATAAGGAAACGATGATCACAATTCAAAAGTTTTCTCTAGCACAGTTCCCTGATTCACATAATAAATTTAATAGCGCAATGTTTGTAATTGTGTTACTCTTGGGTTATTATAATTATATTAATAAAAATCCTTATTGTAATGGAGCTATGCCCAAAATTGACAGTATAACGGCTTTTTAGCAGGGGGACAGATAATTCTGCAAATATGTGCGATACATAGGTTAAGAGTCATAGATTTACGTGGGAATAATCTTTAGGTTATGCAAACACAATCCATTTTTCTCAGTTGAGCATATTTAGCCAAAAATTCAGAAGAGAACTCTTGCCATCCTACATTTAAAAAACACAATAAACATTGCTTCTTTTAAGCGCGCAAAACTTAATGCCCACAGTGCACCACAGATTATACAATTTCTTCAATGCAAAAATGTGCTCTTTGTTCACTTCAGAAGGGCGTCTTTTTGATTTTCTTCAAAATCTATATCATGTCGACTGCACCGTTTCGTTAAAATGGTTAGTCAAATCAGAAGCTAATATTAATCTTACTTTAACTCTTTCCACTCGCTTCAACGGTTGATTGGTAGGTCAAGGTTAGTGGCATCAACGGAGACTCAAGGTTAGTGGCATCAACGGAGACTCTGTTAATGGGTGCGGCTATTTTTATCGGCCGTTACTAAACAATAAGCAGTTGAGAAAAATGATAGTAAAAAAAAAAGGGGCTACAATATGCGGAAAAGACTTCTAGAAAAGAAAATATAATGTTAATATCATACCAAATTTCTGGGAGAGAAATATTATCATATAAAGAAACTAGGATAAGGATTCTACATTTTAAAATTCTGCAAAACAACTAACCAACTAATATTATTCTCCAGAAAATAAAGATCAAGGAAACAAATAAATAGAGAATTCTGTGAAGTGAATGATTTAATTGAGCATTTCTTTTTTAAGGATTAAGGGTTTTTGGATGTTTGTCAAAAAATTATATTCAAACAAAAACAGGATTTAAAATTAACGTAAATGAAAAAGTTGCACTTTTTAATATCATCAACAATAACAAAAAACTTAAAAACAATAAGAAAATAAAAAATAAAATAAAAATAAACATAAAAATAACAAAAATGTACATAAGTAAAATGAAATATAAAAAAAAAAAATAATATAAAATTAACTTTAGAACTTGAAACTAGCATAAGAAACAAATAAGGCTAGACAAATAGAAAATTTCCCATTAGCTGGAATAGCAAGATAATTAAAAAAAGAAGACCATGACGAGTGAAAAAAAAAACACACGGAAAGTTTGCAAGGGCAAACCGCTAATAAGGATAAGCTTGTCAAACTTTTACTACTACTACTACTACTACTACTACTACTACTACTACTACTACTACTACTACTACTACTACTACTACTACTACTACTACTACTACTACTACTACTACTACTACTACTACTACTACTACTACTACTACTACTACTACTACTACTACTACTACTACTACTACTACTACTACTACTACTACTACTACATACTACAATATAAATGTGAAATGTCGCAGTAGAGCTTGGTAATAAATAAGCAAGGCACAAAAAAAATTTTAAAATAGGTATAGTGCAGCTCTAAGAATACAAAACGATACAAAGACGTAAGCTTTCGACCTTTAAGTCTTCATAAGACAAAAAAAAAAAAAAATTAAAAAATGTTTACATACACAATAAGATTTTAAAAAAAATGTAAGAGATAAAAAGAGATAAAAATATACAATAAAGTGAAATTGAAAAATAGATCGTGAATATAAAATATCTAAATGTAAAATAAAAGCAACAATAGTAAAAATAAAATAAAATCTAGATCCAAAAAATAATCAAACTTAGCAAACGAACCTAGTTAAAAAACGATAAAACAAAAAAAAGTTTCTTGACTTAAACCCGATGTGATTTCAATAAATATAATTTTAAATATATTTTTAATTTTATGATGACTTGTGTCCTCTACAAGTACACGCTCACCGCATTCTCGGGGTTGTTTACAAGGTTGTCCGACTGCTTGATGACTATGCCTGGCTCTAACTTGTCTTGAACTATCCACCTCTGCACTGCCTCAGTCACGTTCATTTTCAGCCACTTTTCGCCTTCATGTGTTTCTTGGTAAGCGATTTGAGTGCCCATCGACAAACGTTTACTAAAAAAAGTCAGTAAGATCGTTATCGTTATTATCGTTGTCTAAATAATTTTCAATAGGAAACAACGATCATAATTCAAAAGTTTTCTCTAGCACAGTTCCCTGATTCACATAATCAATTTAATAGCGCAATGTTTATAATTGTGATGACAATAACACTCAAAGTTTCAATAACCAATTTTATCTACATCTTAACGACATCGCCAAAAACATCTTTGCACTAAACAATAAGCAGTTGAGAGAAATGATAGTAAACAAAAAAAGGGAACAATATGCGGAACAGACGAAAGTGTTATGTTTATATCTTACCGTATTTCTGCGCGGGATGTTATCATGTCAAGAAGCTAGGCTAAGGCTTCTACATTTTGAAATTCTGCACAACACCTACCCGACTAATATTGTTCTCCAGAAAATGAAGATCAAGGAAACAAATAATCACGAATTCTGTGTAGTGTATGATTCTATTGAGCATTTCTTTTTTAAGGATTAAGGGTTTTTGGATGTTTGTCAATAAATTATATTCAAACAAAAACCGGATTTAAAATTAACGTAAAAATTATAAGGTTGCACTTTTTTGTATCATCAACGATAACCCACCCCTTATAAACAATCAGAACATAACAATAACATAAATATAATCATTCTTATAGCAAAAATCTGCATAATGAAAAGGAGATATTGAAAAATTTATGATATAAAATTAACTTTTGAGCTTGAAACTAGCATAAGATACAAATTAATGGCTAGACAACTAGAAAATTTCCCATTCGCTGGTATAGAAAGATAATTAAAAAAAGAAGACTATTACGAGTGAAAAAAAAACACACGGAAAGTTTGCAAGGGCAAACCGCTAAGAAGGATAAGCTTGTCAAACTTTTCAAGTTTTCTCTTTTATTTAAATACCTTTGATACATCTTAAGCGTTTTTGTTTGTTAAAACCAGTAATACATTAGACCTACATTACTGAAATATTCAATGCCAGGGTTAAAACAGATAAAGTCCACTTACTTGATCTCCCTCTTATTGTAATAGGCCATTTTAAAAAAGGGAGAGGAGAAATCGAAAAGAGAGGAATGAGCTTAGGATGCTGGTTTAATTATTGACCAAACTGACTCTATAATTTGAGACGGAAAATTATACCTATATATAGGTTCGAAAGAACACTGATAAAAGAGAATACACCCGGACAGCAAACCTTATAGATTTATTCTTTGTTGTTGTTCTTAAAAAAAAAATTAAATAGGCTACGGTAAATAAGTGTCACATGATCAATATCATGTACCCGATAGTACTGATTGCTGTCTATATATTGAACAAAAAAATGCATTTATAAACCTATATATCTTATGAAGCATTACAATATGACATATATCTGAAAACACCTATGCCTGATCAAAACTCTAAGGAAAAAAAGGTGAAACATTGAGATCGCACTACTTTGGGTGTAGTGTCACCAAATAACTCAAAATGTCAACTACTGTGAAAGGGGAGTAAACGTATAAAAAGAGCTATTCTAAAATGTCATTGTTAACAGTGGTTTCCCTTGCAAAAGCTGGTCCACTTGTCTAACACCAGCACCAATGCATTCAAAGAAAGAATCAAAAGAATCAATTCAACTATCTTAGAATTAGTGAATGTTTGATCTGTGCTGGCAATTTTCATAAAGAAGCAAAGAAAGGGAACTTAGAGAATACTCATTTTTGTGTGTGCGCATAACATTTGTAGATTTTATAAAACTGTGTTTCAAACGAAATAAATGAACCAATAAACTAACATTTGAAAGATATTACTCCACATTCTACTGACCCCCCCGGTTTTCAAATGATTTCCCATTTTCCGCAGCAACTACATGTTATGACAAGTATAGTGTGTCTAAAAAAAGTATACTTAAGAGAGTATTTTGTAACTAGAAAAATAAATAAATCTTTTTAATTCTTTGGAAGGTAACTAAATTTTCAAATACATAACGAGCCAGCTTTGAGAGTTGTGTGTAACTCATACAGTAAAAAAAAACGTTCGATTTATCATAGTAGATATTGTAGTGAAGTCATGAAGCCACTTTTTTTTCTCAGAACGCTCAATTATTGGTTCTGAATTAATGTTGCGTACCTTCAACATGCTCTTCACCAGGGTAATACACTTTTTTAAATTAGGAACTTAAAACGATGACGTTCTTGGATTCAATGAGTAAATGGCTAAATGTGAGCAACGGATTGGAACTGTTTATAGTTTGATTTGTATTGTTATCGCCAAACTTTCTCTCCTTGGTGTAAAGGGATCTATGAGAGAGTGGTGTAAAGGAATCTATGAGAGAGCTTTCATACATAAGTATTCCACCCGCTTACCTTCCCGGATCTGTGTCTAGGTCAAACACAAAAACCGGGTATCCCCGCACGCCCTCCGAGTGGACCCACAGCTGAGCAGACATGACTGCCTGGCCCACCTGCCCTGCCAGCTGGAAGCTGTAGCATCTCTCCTGGCGCGCACCAACGCAGTCTTCTTGTACTGGGGTTAGATTTAATGATTTGTCATCACTGGGAACCATTTTTCTGATACTGTTTGAAATTTAACTGTTGTTAGATAAATCAGTGTTAAATCCACCATAAATATAAATATATAATAAGCCTAATTATAATCGCAATTTCAATACTAAATTTTTTGGCTAGACTTATTGGCATTCCGGTACAGTAATCTTTTGTCAGAAAATTACGCATTATTTTAAATATTCATAAACCATTACAATTTTAATAACGCGCGTGTACAATATTTTCGGGATATTTTTTACTTGCAAAAATAGTTATGTTCAATCATTCCATGGGCACTTTAATCGTACTAGTATAAGGGTGATTGATTTTTATCTTGCCTAGATGCTGGTTCTTACTTTGTTTTATTAAGGCTCTCACTCCACAAACAAGCAAACAAAACAACAACAACAAACAGATAAAATATGACGAGGAAGATCGAAGTTTTGACATCAAAGATATGCACTTACTGAGGTGTCCAGAAAAAACCTTCCTCTTATCCCAAGCGTAAAAGTCTTCTTCATCTAGTTGATCGTCATTCTCTTGTACGTCATGCAAGAGAGGCGCTGGTAGTTTTGAAGGCGTTGTCCCGACCTTCTTTTTCAGTCTCATATCCTCTTGCACAACGAAATCTTTAGGTGGAAGTCTGAGTTTCTCCTGTAGTAGTTGAAGAGCCTGCTCTAGGCGCAAGGCTTTGATCTGCTCGGATGGAGCCTTTGAGGCGGAACTAGATGGAGAGACATTTCCGCATGTTTTACAGATTGGTTTCGCTTTTGCGTGGTCAAAGTTGACGCCATTCAAAGACTTTTCGGTCTCAGGAATCTCTGTTTCCTCCACCGTGAATAATGATTTGAAATATGAAGCAATGTTTTCGAAAAATGCTTGAAATGGTTTCTGTTCTTTATTTCTTTTCTCCTGAAAGACCCCATGCTCCTGTAGACCAGGTGACTTCTCGAGTCCGCAAACTGATAGAACCACGATAGCTCCAGAAATTGCAATCAAGAGAAATTTTGCATTTACCATATTGAGAAGAATTTGCCCTTGCACTGGCACTTTGTCTTGCGCTCCTAAAAGCAATATAATGGCTTGATTATAATCATTGCATCAAATTTTCACAAATATTGTTTTTAGATTATATCAGGTGTATGTGCTTCTATAAAACCAACAACAACAACACCAGCAACAACAAAAAGGAGGGTAAAATATAAACAAAAGACAACTAAGAAAATTAAATGTGTGGACGACACCAGAGAAAGAAAGAAAGAAGAGAGAGAGAGAGAGAGAGAGAGAGAGAGAGAGAGAACAAGAGAGAGAGAGAGCAAAAAATAGAGAGAGAGAGAGAGAGAGAGAGCAAGAAAGAGAGAGAGAGAGAGAGAGAGAGAGAGAGAGAGAGAGAAACAGACAGACAGAGACAGAGATAGACAGGAAGAGACAGATACAGAGACAGAAAGAGGGGGGGGGGAGAAGAGGGAGATGGAGCGAAACAATATTCAATACTCGGATTTAATATTTTGACGAAATCGATGTAAATAAGATGGAGACCGGGTATATTTTTAATATCACCGAAATGACAGGTCTGCACCGAGAAAGGCAACAAAATGAAGAATAAGGCAACATATTAGAACGCAATAATCGTGGGCATCGTTATTTTGAAGTCAGCACTTGAAATCGGAGTTGTATGTATTTGCGTAATATCGGAATGGCCTCTATAATTATTATTATTATTATTATTATTATTATTATTATTATTATTATTATTATTATTATTATTATTATTATTAGAAAAGTAGAGCGTGAA
>RQTK01000035.1:929137-946343 GCA_003991915.1 Elysia chlorotica | reverse complement strand
TATTATTATTATTATTATTATTATTATTATTATTATTATTATTATTATTATTATTATTATTATTGTTATTATTATTATTGTGAACCCTAATACACCCTCATACCCTGGAAACTGACGTTTTGTATATTTTGCTCGTTTTGGTGTCCTGTGATAATTTTTTTTTTTGAAAAGTCACAAGTACGTTGTATAAACGACGCCAATATATGTAAAAGTATAAAAGAAATTAGAGAATACAGAGAGACATTCAATGAGTCTTGGAATTCCTGTCTGCCTTCTAAGAGTCCGAAAAATTGTAACTTATTTCTCATGTTAAGTTAGTAATCAACTGATGAAAACAAAAAACGCTTATCTCTAAATATTTTTTTCTTTTTTAAATTATTTTCCACCAAAAAAAAGGGAAAAAATTACCCTATGATAAATAACAAATCTAAAGTACAAAAACAATATGGAAACATATCTACTAGTTTGCGTTTTGTTGTATAGATTTTATTTAGTTATTTCAACACGCTTTTGGTATCCCAAGATAATTAGAAAAGTAGAGCGTGAAAGAGAGAGAGAGAGAGAGAGAGAGAGAGAGAGAGAGAGAGAGAGAGAGAGGAAAATAGAGCATAACTATATTTTTTTTAAAAAGTAGCAAAACATTATGAAAACATGAACGAAAGTTTTAATTGGCTTCCTACCGTACTCATCAACTCTGACAGCATATAAGTTTTACCTCGTAGATTTACTCAAAGTTAGAGAGTCGAATTTCCACGTTCAGCAGTCTCGAGCCAGCAACGTCTGTGATTAAAACACTTCTTACAGCTTTAAATACACAAAATAGCGCCCTCTTCATTTAGATTAATCATCGACACAAACATTGACCTGTGCATTGTTTTAAAAATATATTCTTTTAATAATATAATTATTTCCCAGCTTCTCAATAAAAAAAAACCCAGTTTAAAAATTGCCAAGACTTATTGTCCAACATGTTTCACTACAGAAATAACTCACATACAGCACTAATAATAATTGCTGACTTGCATCTACTTGAATCACTTCAGTTTTTTCTCTTCTCCTTTTTCTACTTCTTCTCTCTCTCTCTCGTTCTCTCTCTTTCTCGTTCTCTCTCTCTTCTCTCTCTCTCTCTCTCTCTCTCTCTCTCTCTCTCACTCTCTCTTTATATTTGCTCATCCATTGGAATGTTTTATCACCTGTCTGTCTATCTCAGTCTACCTAATCTGAGTATCTCTGTATCTCTCTCTTCATCTCTCTCTCATTCTCTCTCTCTCTCTCTCTCTCTCTCTCTCTCTCACTGACTTTGACGATAATTATTTATTTCAAGAATGCGACTGTCCCTACTCCCACCACTCTTTTTTCACGTGTTTATATCCTAAACTTTCTCGCTTCTATTATATCTTTATATCCAAGCTCTCTCTCCCTCCTTTCATCTCTTCCTCCCTTTATCTACTGTCTCTCTCTCACTCTTTACGGAGTCAATTGCTGTGATATTTACGGATACAAAATGAACATGATTATTATTTGAGTCTTAGTTCTGTCCTTAAAAAAAGCAAGTACAACAAATCAATTTTTTATAAATTTTTCTTCGTTTTGACTTACTATTGTACGTTTTTAGAGTGACGAAATAATTACTCGTCTTAAATTTTGACCTAACAACAATCTGTTAGAACCCAAATATCAAGAATCCAATCCAAACAAACCATCTAAAATAATTTACGGATTGTATTTTCTTTTATACCTTTATGGGAAAAAATGCGTTTAACAAAAATAACGTTTACCATGTCTCAAAACCCATCAACATGCAGACCTCCTTGAGAGATACATGACGTGGTAAACAAAAACAACGGTGGTAGTGCAAACTTAGATCGCCAACCAAGAAGATTTTGTTATAGTAAAACCAACTCTTAGGTGGTGATCTTAGTTTAAAACACCTTCAGTTTGATGGCAATAGGACTAGGCAGAAGAGGTCCGCGAGGTAGGCTGACCAAGGCGCTATTAATCAACTAGCTTCATACAAACGTCCTCAAGGCGGCTTAATCCATCTTGCCTCATCCATCCTATCCATCCACCCTGCGCAACCCATCCTGCTCAACCCATTCTGATTTATCCATCCTGCCAATACTCAACCCACCCTGCCCATTCCATCCTACCCAACCCACCCTGCCCAACCCATCCCTCCAATATTCAACCCATATTGCCTAATCCATCCTACCCAACCCATCCTGCCCAACCTACCCCGGCCAATCCATCCTACCCAACCCATCATACTCAATCCATCATACTCAACCCATCCTGCCCAACCCATCCTGCCCAACCCATCATACTCAACCCATCCTGCCCAATCCATCCTACCCAACCCATCCTACCCAACCCATCCTACCCAACCCATCATACTCAACCCATCCTGCCCAACCCATCATACCCAACCCATCATACTCAACCCATCCTGCCCAACCCATCCTACCCAACCCATCCTACCCAACCCATCATACTCAACCCATCCTGCCCAACCCATCATACCCAACATACCCCGCCCAAACCACACTGCCAATACTCAACCCATCTTGCCCAACCCATATTGCCCAGCCCATCTTGCTCAATCCAGTTTGCCAAACCTATATTGCACACTCCATCCTTCTATATCCACGCTTCCCATGCCCAATCCACCCTGCCCAATCCACCCTGCCCTGCCCAACCTATCCTATCCAATCCACCCATCCTGCTCAACCCATCCTGCCATATCCATACTGCGCAAACCATGCGTCCAACCAATCATGTCATATCCACCTTGCCGTAGCTATCCTGCCATATCCAGCTTGTACTATCCATCCTGCCATATCTAGCCTGGCCATTCCACCCTGCCCAACCACACTATGCCTGCGTAGGTCTAGTTGATGGGCTACAAAAAGCAAGGGGCGAACTACAATGGGTCAGCCAGCCGCTCCACCTAGACCCTCGCCCTGGAGTTACATGGTAAAGAGACTTCCTTCCTAGACTTGAGGCTAGACCAGGATAGAAATTCGTGACGTGGGAGGTCCTATGTGAATTATTTTTAGTGAAATTAGAGATAATCGCAAGAAAAAGTTATATCTCAACAGAACAATCATCAGAACAAAGTATAGAAATTGGCAGCCCGGTTATAAAATGAAAGAAGTATTACGACTAAAAGACTAGTCATAAATCTGTTGCAGTCCAAATCTGTGACGTGTTCATTTTCATAAACAGTTCTTAAACATTTTTTTTATCTAATTTTCTCTCACCGCACCCATGTGAGTTGAGAAGGCCAATAGAAAAAAACATTCGCCTTAATTATGCTAAGGTATTCCTGTTCAAGTCAGCTGCCGCGTGGAGGTAAATTTGATTTTCGGTTCCCCCTTTTCTAGTTTCACCCGGCCGGCCAGAAAGGGGAGGTAAATTTGATTTTCGGTTCCCCCTTTTCTAGTTTCACCCGGCCAGAAAGGGGCTTTAGCTAAATATGCAAAGTTGAAAAAAATCCAGCAAAAAAAATAACATCAAGATATTATTCCTGTTGAGAGGTTACGCGTTGTCAAACATGAAATATTTATTTTATGTATGAAGCTTGGACTTCAGTCATCGAAACTTAGGGGGAAAACGTGCAAGATGTGAAATAATTAAACGATCATTTTTATTTTTAATTTGTTTAGAAAGCATTACCTTTACCCAAATTAAATTCGTTTGCATGTACTTTTGAAGTTTTTTCCCACACAAGTGCGAAACAATTATGAACGTTTAAAATTAGTTTTACTGACACAACCTTTGAACCAGCCCATGTAAAAGATCAAGAGATCACATTAAAGTTAAATTACGAACACTCACTACATTTTACTCACAATAAAGATGCTTGATATTACAACGTGCAGTCAAGTTACGCTTATTTAAAATGCACTTCACAACTGCAGAGATCAACTTGACCCTACGAAATTAAACATGTTCAACACTGCGAGTCCAAGGGTAATGCTAAACAGCTGTTGGTTCATGCCATTGACCCAATTTTTGGGATCCAGCATATACTTGTTTAGCAGGTTCATTTTTAACATGCTAAATGCCACAGACAACAAATTGTAGTACTCTAGATACCTCCAGCAAATAAATAAAACTTCCAATGCAATTACGCCTAAATAATTATGTTTACGTTCGACATCATGAAGATATGAATAATTTATTGATACAACCCAAAATCCTACAGACATCTAGCTTTATGGTAAGAAATATAAGCTAAGAAATGTCCTTAAGCAACTTCAATTACGGTAATTAAATTATTCAAAATATATTAATCACTTTATTGTCCTCTGTTACCAAATCAATGCAGTCAAAAAGAGCATAAGACAGTCTCTCTGCAGCTAATTATATTTAAGAGGTTTTAATTTCGGCGGGAGCGGTGTGATGTAGTGCTTGAACTGAGTTGGTTTTAACCTCCAAGGTCAGAACTATATAGGTTATAACTATTGTGGACTGATCCAAGACTGGCTGCCACTCACGAGATATGTTGGGGATAGCCTACCATGACTCCTGTCTCAGCCGCTCACATTAAACTGACACCGACCCAACCAGTAGGGAGCGAAATGGCCAGAGCTCGAAATTGTATCATTTATGGTTATGAAAATAATTGTCCCTTGACTTCAATTATTTAAATAACCGGAGAACATGTCGTTTTCTTTTACTTTGAATGTGCTTGGCCAGTTTGAGTTCGGCTTGACATTGATTCCTGGGAAATAGCTATTTGTTAACTTCATAGATACTATTTCCGGCGCAAAAGTTCATATCACTTTTCACCGGGGCAATGAACGAAGAGATATGAAGGGACCCAACTGCCCCCCCCCCTTTCCCCACACCAGCTAAAAACACAACATACCTTGCTTAATGACAGGTAAAAAGTGAGGGTAAAAGTTTGAATGCCGCAATGTACCCTCACGCCTAATATGTGTTTACCTCTATGGAGCAACTACAGCAACACGGTTAGTTTTATCGTGTATGACAATGTTACGAAAACACTCTTCCTTATGTCTCTGACAATGTTACAAAAACACTCCACAGTTTGCCATTGTTTGAAAAACATACTACTTTGGCGACAAACTTATTGTATAACGTTGTGACACGGAAATGTATAAACATTGAACGGTGTAGTACATAGGTTAAAAAGCAGGAAACGCTCTACTTTCCGTCTCCTATCTCCCCCATCTCTCTCTCTATCTTCTTCATTACGCAGCTGTTCTTTCTCTAAGAAAAAAAGACTCGTGAAAAAAGACATCGTATCTAAATTTAAATTGATTTGGCGAACAGACCTTTATAAGGCATTTTCGCAATGTTCATCATAAAAGTGTTATCTATGCAATATTTGCCCACAAAATTAATAATGTGGCTCTTCAGAATGCCCCCTGTAAGTGATTAAAAACTGTATAAATTGTTGTAACGAGAAGCCTAAGTAGGAATTTTCTTAGCTGCCCGAAATTTAAAAGCTTGGTATATGTTACTACAGTATCAACAAACAGGAACTCTCATAGTGGGTGAGCTTGCAATAAAACACCTCAAGCTATGGTATACAAGGTGGCGCATTGAAAATCTATTAAGAACAAGGTGTTGAAAGTACTAAAACATTTATGCTTGAAGCGGAGATACCACAGCATTATTATAAGAGATGTCAAAATCACCACTCTTGTAAACATGGAAGAGATTATCAAATCTAAGAATTATGATTATCAAAACATTTGCTAGGGCTAGTTTTGAGCTATTTTATATTGAAGATAAAAGTAAATCGTTGCATAATAATGATGTCATCTACCCGTGTGCTGCAACAGTCCGGTACTAGTCTCCACGAAACAAAATAGCCAAAACATCGCGCCTTCGTAGATATTCCAGAAATATTTAACACTTTTAAAATGGATAGGACCAGACAAGTATGATTTTGTGATAAACTTACGAATCGTCTTAAGATATGCGAAGAAGAAGGCTTACGACAAGGTGTAAGCTACCGCGCCGTTGTACTTGAGACCCTAGGTATATAGCTAACACAGTAAGCTACTTCAGCCTTTTGGATCCAAGGTTATACGAGAGCCCCCGTGCACTTTGACTTTCTGACTTCAGATAACTTGAACATAACAAGAGGTAACAGTAAGAGTGTACCAATTCTTTTTTTGCGTAGCTGTATCGCTACAGTATACATTTTTAGAATTTTCAAATGTTGGAAATATCACACAGCCTTACAATCTAATCTTACTTCGATTCAGGACCAATATCAAGTTACTAGAGGAATACGAGACTTTCGATTTTTCAATGATTGGGCACTAACTTGCTGCTGCTAACGAGCTTTCTCCACAAGGCATTATGTACCACCGGTCACCAATATACAATGCATTATTTATGCCATCGTGCCAGATATTGCCTTCAATTGTACCATCTCATCGCTTACTATTGAATAGATTTTAATTATCTTCAGAATAAGGCCTGTACCCATTCATCATTAAACAAGCTCAATAAAAGGTTCATACAGTTTTAATGTCAGTAGAAAAAGATATTAATTTTGACAAAATCCATCACAATTGGTATTACTGAAGACAAAACAAAACACACTATAATACAACTGCTGATGAAATGGGTTTATCTTTACTAAAAAAAAGTAAAACTGCATAAACTATTTTAAAAATCCTGCATTTGATCGTATTAGAGAGGGATCATACAGTTCTATATATTTTGTATGCCTTAACTGCGCGTTTTAACGCATATAAAGATAATACTAATAATCCTAGAATAGTTAGCCTTTATAGTTACAAGGTCTGAAGTTCACATAATATAGCTGGCTTAACTAAACTAATTGATTCAGAATACAGAATACAAAATACAGAAATCTTTATTTATCCCTCAACGGGAAATTAAAGCACACTCTCTTCATACAACAAACGAAATTATAAAGTTATTAACGATTAGAAAATAAAAAGTTACAATTCCGACATAAAGATGATAATATTATTCATACTACTCTTGTGTAAACGTTATTTATTATATTATATTATGCATAAAAATTAATACAAGTACAAAAATGAATAAGTAAATATAAACATAGATACTATTAAATAGAAGTATTCTACTCAAGTATAATTAAGAATTGCGTTTAAATGGTTTCTATGTTGTAAATAATCCTTCACAATTTTTTAAAGATATAGATCGAGGCAAAAAAGAATTTCTGTATCTGTTGATTCTGGCCCTCTGCATCCTAAATCTTCCACTCTGTAAAAATCTACTGTCGAATTCGTCATGATAATAGGCTATATTGTGGACGGGCCCCAAGACTGATGTTAGTAAATTTTATGTGCTGCCACTCACGAGGCAGAACGAGGAGACCAAGACTCCTGTCGCAGCCGGTCACATTACACTGACACGGACCCAACCAGGACAATGGGTTCCATCTGACAAAGGTCACTGTGATATATGACATTGGGCGAAATCATTTTAAAGGAAAAAATGCAAATAACATTAAGTGTGGGTAAAGGATGTCGACTAATTAAATTGCTCTTAAATAACCGTTCTATGTAAGTACTTTCTTGTGACAAAAAACAGCGATAAAAATAAGCCAAGTATTGAAAGCACAAAAGCTTTCACATAGAAATATTAGTGTAAATAGAAAATTTATGAGAAGGAAGCACTTTTGGATCATATTTTTTTCGAAAGGCAATGAACTCTAAAGTCAGGTTAACCTTCTAGAAGACACGTCTGTCAGGAATCATCGTGGTTTGTAAACACACGTTTTATATGAACGAAATAGACAAAAATACAATAATTCGTAATCAACGTATCATGCCGTGTCTTCATGTACAGACTTTTGCTCTCTTGTTCCACCAGTGAAGTGAAAGCTATAAAAATTTGCAAAAAAAAAATGAAATAAATAGACTGAACCCTTGACTTACGACAAAAAATCTCGTGTAACAAAATCATGAAGATGATTCTTTAATACTAGGAAAAAAAGAAGCACACATCTCATAGTAACGCTGGAGACGTTTTATTGAAACCAACAATTGGCTTCTCAGGTTATAGTGGTGATGTTAAATTATGTTTCAGTAATGAGTGAAATTAAACTTTCCATTTTACTTGGAATAAACATTCGCAGATTTATTCAAGGTTTGATAGATAATTATGCTTCAAATTTCGAGAGAGATAGAGACAGAAAGATGCGGGGAAATAGAGAAGAGAGAGAGAGAGAGAGAGAGAGAGAGAGAGAGAGAGAGAGAAAGAGAAAGAGAAAGAGAGAGAGAGAGACAGCCAGTCAGCCAGCCAGCCAGACAGACAGACAGACAGACAGACAGACAGACAGACACAGTAAGACAAAGAGTGAAAGACCCTAAAAAGTTATTGAGAAAGATCAGAAAATAGATCGCGAGGGGGAGAGAAAGAGAGATGGGGTGCCTGCTTGACTATCAGTTAAACGATGAAACTATAATTCTTGTCTAGATCTAGATCTGAGGTCGAGAGACAATGCAGAAGAGAGAGAGAGATTGAGACGGGAGTGTATCTACCCGCTAAATACAGTGTATTATATTACCAAACACAATTTTGGTCACACGCTCTATAATTTTATACAGTGTTTTGTCCAAATTTTGTTGTACGCCCTATTTGTGTTTTAGACAAATGAAATAAATCATTATTAGTTTTGGTCGAACGGCCGAAGAAAACGAAACTCTCTCCAAGTGAAACGCTTTCTAAGTATCAAGGAAGTATCTTGAAGTTTATTTTACAGTGTAAAAAACACGACTGCGATATACAATCTAGATCCAAAAGGAGAGTCAAATAACCCATCAATAAGATTTAGCTAGAACTAATAATCAAATTATATTACATTAATTAGTCTTGATCTAAAAAAAAACTAGATCTAAAATGAACTAGTTAAAAAAAAAATACTCTATAATCAGTTTAAAATATATGGCTAAGCTGATTTTTTGAAAACGCGTATCATAGATGCCTTGGACACGGGTCCGTAGAACATGTCCAAAGGGATCTATGCTGCTGCTGCTGCTACTACTACTACTATTACCACTACTACTACTACTACTACTACTACTACTACTACTACTACTACTACTACTACTACTACTACTACTACTACTACTACTACTACTACTACTACTACTACTACTACTACTACTACTACTACTACTACTACTACTACCACTACTATTATTACCTTTGCAGCTGCTGCTGCTACTACGACTACAGAGGGAGGGGGGAGAGAGAGAGAGAGAGAGACAAGCAGACAGATAGCAATGAAACAGACGCAGACGCAGCCATGACTTTCGGCATGACTTTCCTAACAATAATGCTGTTCTACTCTGTCAAAATGAAGGTGTCCATCAGTTGTAGGGGCACACAGCACGGCTTCGACTTTTCAAGTTATATCCTATTTGTTGTTTGATGTTTTTGATGAATGTTTTTAGATAAATTACCTTGGTGGCACACATAATGTGGTAGTTGTGGCTCCCATCTGTCTTGCAGCGTATGGTCAGCATCTCGCCATCACGTCATAGTGATATCTTAGGAGACCTTAAGTAAAATGATCAAGTATGTCATAAACATTTGAGAAATAGTCATGAAACTTAATTAATTATTGTCTTAGTTTGTTCTGGCATTTTAGAACATGCTAGCAAGAGATGAGATGACTGAAAACCTGTCCAGGCAACAAAGTTAACTAAAAATAAAGAACAGTTTTCATAGAATCCATTATTGTAGTATTAAGATTAAACAAAGGTGAACGTACTATATTTCGCTTTCTCTTATTATGGTGCATAAGACTGGCTGAGTTTGTATAGTACCTCCTATGTCACATCTGGCTTGGGAGTTATGGTAAGAGGCACCGTAGGTGTTTGTATCTGTCCGCATGAGCACTGTGTATGGTCTTTCCCATGCAAAGATTGGTGGCTGAATTTGGTACATATCCGTACAGAGGTGAAACATATTTATCTGGCACTCTTTTGAGAATTATTTTTTTACGGAAAAAAACCCCTCGTTGTCTGAGAAGAGAAGGGTAAACCTGGTGTGTAAAGCTGGCCAGACAAACGATTGCTTCACGCAAAATTCTCTACGTGATTGCGAGATGTCTGTTCAAATGTTTACTTTACAACAGGAACATTTGGCAAAACTAACAGCAAAACAGAATTCGTTTGACCGAGTGCGAAAAGTTCAAAAAGTCAACTTACACATAGGATACTTTGAAAAATTAATTGTCTTCTTCATTTAAATTTGTTGAATTTATCAGCAAATTCGTTTAGTCTAACAAGATCACACACTGACATTTCAAACAAAAATAATCTTTGTGTGATGCGGGTATGCATCATTATCAGATTTTTAACATTTTAACCTCGTACCAAGTACGTGCTGAAATAGCTGACTTATAGTTTTACTGTTGTGACAAAGACAGAACAAAGGCGGCCATTCTTCAACATTGGAACAGATTAGCTGAGGAAGTCGCTTTCAGACGAAGCTCCAAATTATCTGTTTTAAAACATGCACCTGCCGCACCGATGATGCCGTGATATTCATGGTCTCATAATTATACAGAGAAAATGAAGGAGGTCACGTTGCCCTTACCCTGTTTTTTTGTCATTACCATTTTAGAATTTTGCGACGCGTCATTTATTCGTGAGACACAATTAAACAATTTTTTTTGTAGACTGCCTTTTAAATCCTTAAATTTTATCTCAAGCTCTCCAAACATCCTAGTTTTCCTGGAACGACAGTCACCAAAGAAATCTAAACTTTTGACGTTCACTCGGCACAATCTGATATAACATTTGTTACCAGAACAAGATTTGAGTTTCATTATAACATAGAAATGTATTATCTTGTGAAAACTGCAAGAAAGTGCTCACTTTGGTATTAATTTTCGTAGTGCAAACAATAATGTTCTTACCTCGTTTTCATTCGGCGAACTTGGAAACAAATATAAAATTTTGTCAGGTGTACATTTTAAATAACTGAAATTTAAAATTGGCTGCAACAGTACAATACTCTAGGCTCCTTGAATATAAATCACAACATCTCTTTAATCTTTGTCATTGTTTAAATTTCGAAAAGGATAATTATTGTACTCTTTTAAAGACTGACGCAGGTGTTACGTGAGACCAGGCCTACACAAAAAAGTTTCTTCTAAATTGATGGGGTGTTTAAAAAAAAACTTGCTACAGATTTTAAAGTATGTAGTTTTAAAGTTTTTTCAAGGCATTTACGTGTATCATTCTTAACATTTGTATCAGAAAAATTCAATTAATAAAAAAAAAATAGCAGCAGCGTTAAATTTGATTAAAAAAAACACCGTTGTTTTTGTATGGTAGGCGTATAGCACAATGTGATCCTGTGATTAACCGTGCATGAAAAAATCCAACCAATTTTAAACATAGCCCTTTTTGTTTTATTTGGTGCTAGTATAAAAAGTAAGCTTGAATTTAATGACGTTTTTAGGACACGTACTCAGAAACTAAAATATACTTTGACGGAAACAGTATTGCAAAGAAAAATGGAAGGGGTAGACCGCATTCACAATAGATTGAGAACACTTAGTGAAGTATGAAATTGACGGCAGCACTTTCTACAGACACAAGAACAGAGAAAGGTGGTGTTCATTTATCGGAATATCGACCTTCTCAGCAAGCGTCAATATTGGGACACACAGAGAGAGAGAGAGAGAGAGAGAGAGAGAGAGAGAGAGAGAGAGAAGGGTGGGTAGAGAAATACACGCATACAGACAGACATAAAGATAAAGAGATAGGGGGAAAATTATTAGTCAAAAACATTAAGCCTTCCCCTTTACAGGAGGAAAACAAATTAAACGTATAAGTAATGTTTTAGAAATTGTTAGTTTACAGTGATAAACGTGGTGCTTTGTTGTCTGTTCAGGCCATCGTTTTTGTTTTTTAATACTATAAAAAGAATGTGTCATACGTCATACCATTTCTTATTATTAAAATAATGTAAGATATGCTTTTCGGCACATTAACTTTTTCCCTCCATTCCTCCACATTTAACATGATCTAAAGTATAAATGTGAATAAACAGAAACATCACACTATTTTTTTTTCACATTTCCTATATATTTTTGCATTGTTTCATCATCTTTTGGTGCATGCAACTAAATTTTTCATAAGTAGGCCTACTAAAAAAATATTTTTCTTTTTTTAGCGCATCATATAGCGGTGTCACTACGACTGCATGCGACCTATTCTGAGGTCTACCTTTTTCATACAATATTTGATACTCAATACTTTTCTCTATCTCCCCTCTCAACATTTCCCTCGCCTCTAACTAAATAACTGAATAACATTTCAAATAATTTTTGTTTCATATTTTCATTCTTATCTAATCTCGAGTGAATCGTGGGAATTTTTTTTTAACCCTCTTCCGATGACACCGGTTTATTTTGCGTTTGTAAGAGTGAACGATGTTCGCGCAGCCAGATGTCAAAATAGTAGGTTGTTGTAAAATGTTTCACACACTATTCCGCGAGTTTACATAAATATAGTGCTTCAAGTAGGAATATATTGCCAAAAACGCCTGCTAAGGTTATCAAAATATTGAAAATGCTGGCTTGACGTAATTTCTTACTGCTCTTTTTTCACGATAAATTTTGATTGACCCTACAACCCTCCAAAAAGGACACAGAGTGATTTTTTTTCACATCAAATGAAATTGAAATCGCGGTTGAAATGTTGTGTTATTATTTTTTTTTAACCGCTTGTATGAAAATGATTTTCTGAACCTTAGAAATGAAATTTGTATAGACTTAATGAATTAAAAAAATTAACAGAGAAAAATATATTATAATTTATTTCAAGACAAAAAGGCGATAACTGGCACAGAAAAAAAAATTAAATTGTAAAACTATATATAGACACGAACGTGATAATTTATTCATTGATTTTTTAATTGATTTTAATTTTATCATTGATTTTATCATTGATTTTATATCACCACAGAAAATACAATTGAAGGACACGAATATACCACCAGGGAAAAAACATAATAAACCACAATTTTCTTCCACGTCTTCATAAGCACATAAACAATTTCTTTTACATTAATTTGTAAAATGTAGATAATTTTAAAAGATCCTCATATTATACAACGGTGTTCCCAACTTAAAATATTAGTACTACAAATATAGGAAAAAAAACACGTTCAAGTAGAACAAGATGTGGTATTTTTCCTAAGGTTGTAAAAGATTATGTTCAAAATGTTTAAGAAAAGATAATAATCCTAATTGTGTTCATTGCAGGAGTTAAATTGAAAAAAGGAATCTTTTCTTCTCCACTGTTTATCAAGTTGTATAGCTATTGCTTTAGTTAATTAGGGTTCAAACACCGGTTATTGTACATTACTAAGTTGAGATATTTGTTTTTATTAATTGCCATTCTCTCTTGATTTTCACATAGAGGCTGTCTCGCAATTAATTTTTGACAAGAAACACATTTTTTTCTTTCTTTTTGCATCAGTATGGCTTATCTGCCCCCCTCCCCCATCTTTTTAAATTTATTTTACCCACTCCTTTGAACCGCCATCTGTCGCTGTCTTGCTCTCTGTTCTTCTCTCTCATCCTCTCTCTCTCTCTCTCTTTCTCTCTCCCTTTCTCTCTCTCTCTCTTTCTCTCTCTCTCTCTCTCTCTCTCTCTCTCTCTCTCTCTCTTTCTTTCTCCCTTTCTTTTTGTCATACCCTATCTCTGTTGTTTTTTTCTCTCTGTTAATAAATCTCATTTTCCAATACTCCCTAATCTCCCTCTTTTTCCTTCTTTTTAATATCTCCATGTCTCACCTCTCTTTCATTAAGTTCTATATAAGAAAGCAGAGAATGGAGTACATCGAGCCCCTTCCCTTCGGAGAAACGACGACAAAAACATCTACCATGCGAATTCATCACAATATTGAAAGCAAACAACGTTTTAATCAACCATGGTTGACATCACAACCCGGAAGTTTTCTGCGAGTAATTTTGATAAATGGTTGTAAAAAATTGGTTTGTGTTATCAAAGGCTATGACAGGAACCAGATGCGCTGTCAGATCAAAGGAACAAATATATGTTATCCCTGTTCTAAAAAAAACAACAAAACAAACAAAAACTTTAACACAAACAACTTCTAGAAATAGTTTCAAAAAAAAGGTGGAAAAGAAGAGTGTGGAAAAAATAGTCGCAACTGAAAATGATTTGAAAAGGTGCCCGTGATAGTTCATGAAAATTTTCATAATATCAATATCATCAGTAAATCAATGTATGGGTAGAGACGTGACCAATCTAAATCAATCTTATTTCATGGCACTAGAACAACGATGTTATAAAGGACCATTCTTCGCCCAAAAATTTCAACTCTGATCTTTTCAATATGGGCTAGTCTGATATTACTCTGTCGAGGGCTTACTCCATACGTTTAAATAACACAACTACCAACCTTTGTGTGTGTTGGAGAGAAGCTCTATCCTAGGCTCCCTAAAAAGCGACGTCCAAAAAACGTATAAAACCTGATAAATGTTTACGTCATGCAACACATAGTTAGAGTGGGGATACCTTGACTTGTGTCTTTGCTAGTCACTGGCACAGAAGCCGGCACAAGCAATGAAGCATTCGAAAATATCGATGCTTTTTAGCCTATTAATGGTCGAGACCCAGATATGTGTTTTGAAGCCTCGCGCTCTACCACTGAATCGCCTCGCTACCTGAGGGGGGTGCGCTGGCCCTGGTTTAGAACATCGGCTTCCGACGCAAAAGGTCCGGATTCGAGCCCTGGCGATTTCGCTCCTTACTGGTTGGGTCGATGTCAGTTTAATGTGACTGATTGAGACAGGAGTCACGGCATCTCCGCCCTGCCTCGTGTGTGGCAGCACATAAAATTGTCAGACGTCAGTCTTGGGGTCCGTCCACAATATATCCTATATAGTGCTGGTGTAGGACGTTAAATCAAATCAAGAAGCCTGGCTACCTGAACATAAAGACCAAACAATCTGTATCTCGTCAAATAGCTACATTTATTTTTTAATTCATCGTCGTTTCTTCCCTTGTATCGTTTGAAAAAGAAAACTAAGAAAAGAATGCTCTGCATAGTTCACCACGAAATACGGTTCCTTGTAATTTCTTAAGTAATTCTAATTATACTCTCTTATTACTTCATTAATCGTTCATCGCTTTATCAAACGCTCATAACTTTATTAAATGTAATCTCTTTAACATATTTTGAACGGAGACAAAAATATCATGTTAGTATACTTTGAGTAGGCACATCTAAAAGTTTTGCTTTTTGCTGACCAAAAAAATCGAAAAAGCAGCACTTTTAAGGACCAACAAACTCTTTAGGGGCAAACAAAAAGTTACTGTCATTTTGTTATTAACATAGATCGTTAATCAATGATATTAGTGGACCAGTTTACACTCTTCTGATTATTAATGTCATTGTAGGGCATAGTTCAAGATAATATCTTCTGTGACGCAGTAACTATCAACAAAAAAGTTAACACAGACAGATGGTTCAACAATATGAAATGGCTAATGTCATGTAATTTACACGCACCTAGACCTACCTTAGCATTCAAGAAACTACATCGCTAATTGGAAATCCCAAGGCACAATAATGCCTAAAAATATTTTCTCAAACAAACATCAGCATCATACTGATAAACAAGAAAAAAACAACACTGACAAATAATAATTTCGAAATAGACAAGTTGTTTGTGAAGAGATGTATAAAATTGGGCAGGACCAGTATAAGTTGACGTTTAAATCTCTAATGTTTAGAGTTATAAAGCCTAGAGCAGCTGCAATGAGAGACAAGTCTTCTGAAAACTCGGAGACAGAGCAGACAACCCATTGCCAGACAGTGCCGGTGCCACGATTGTCCCAAAACAGACAACGGACGCTGAGGTGAAGTATGCAAAACGTGTCCTAGCACTGCACCCGTTGTTTACAAACCTTGAGAGATCTCAATAGTCAAGTTCAGGATTAATAAAAGTAATAATTGTGTTTTCGTTTTGCGGGTCACTGAATTTAAACTTATCCTGCACATCAGTTTCATAAGTCTCCGTTGCAACATTAAGACTCAAATGTAGATAAGATAGATTTTCTCATGTTATTACACTTTTATATCTTTACTTTAGATGCACGTCGTAAAAGCATTATATTAATAGCATAGTACTAATGTACTCATTTTTTATAACCACCCAAGATTGATGGTTATGTAGTTCCGCTTGTTTTATGTCCTGCAACGCTTTTAGGTTACTTTCACACAAACACACAAACACACGAACCAAAAAAAAAAAGAAAACAAAACAAAACAAAACAAAACACGCTGTATTAGACAAAATGACTAAGTCTGTCGTTACCCATAAGTGACTATCAAACTTTAATGTGAAAATGTTAGGGTAAACATTTAATAAGAAATAAGTTTGTAATATCTTCAACTTGATTCCCCGGGCCACTGATTTTAAAGCTTATAATAACCAATAAAACAAAAGTGAAGGCTCATATTTTTTCAGGTTTAAATAAAGATGTAATTTTCCCTCCCACTAGATAATCACCTCCCTGGACAATACACGATCTTCACACTAAAATGGTACCAGCTTTGTTCCGTGTGGTATGCTTTTGCATGGCCACTTATTTCTCGGCCCTGGCTTCTGAAAGCTCATTGGAGGCTGACATCAAAATGCATGGAGTTGATGATAGAAACCCAGCATCGTTTTCTTTATGGTCTGCACTAAAACGTGTTCTTCAGTCTAAGTTCGAGCCATTGGATGAGAGAATGGATGAGGACTTCTCGAACGGAAATACCCTAGAACAACATGATTCGAATGACCAAGCTGCGTGTTGCTCTTGTGGCACTGATGACGCCATGGCCCAGAGAGAGGAAGAAGTGAGAGCGGCCCAGCTAAGTAGGGTAACAGACATACTGCTAGACAAGATGCGGTTTGAGTCTGATGACCTTGACAAACTGTCGAGTGTCACCAAAGACAATCAAATGGAAATAACGCTACCAAAACTGCCACCAAATTTGCTGGATATTGACTCAGAGAATGATGTGGGGCAGGATGTCGACGAGTATTACGCGTGGGACAAGCAGACCATTGAACCTGGCAAATATTGTAAGCTATTAAATTCTTTTTCTCCAATATTATTATTGTAGTTAAAAGCACGGAAAAGGTAACAGCAAAAAGTCTATAAGTTATATTATTATCA
>RQTK01000035.1:915501-928205 GCA_003991915.1 Elysia chlorotica | reverse complement strand
ATTATATATTTATATAATTATTATTATATTAAATAAATACGGAGATAAAAATATATGACATATTATTTTAGCTAGAAATAAAGTACAAAATAATGGCATTATATAACCACTGAATATAAGGGAGACTATCAGAATGCAAAGGGAAATCATCACTCGGTGAATTATTAACGCTAAGAAATTTTTTTTAAATTCATTAATATTATTCATAACAACAGAAAAAGCTTTAACTTTTTTTGTTGCCAGTCACCAATAAAACCTATCGAGAGCCAAATCAAAAAATTATAATTGAACAATGAAGATATAATTATCCTTATCTTAAAGGATGCAGAACGATGTTCTTATGTAGAAACATTAAGGCACAAGAAAACATGAAATGCAGAGAGCAGATAAAGAGAAGGAGAAAGAGTTGAAAGGAATAAAACTTTCGATTGAACTGACCGTAGCTTATGTACATTATACATTTTAATAACACATATTTAAAACTGTTTAATACTATCGTTTCCCGTACCTATTGATATGTCTCGGATTTTTATGACCACCATTAAATATACGTCTTAATTAGTAGAGATAGAGTAATTCTTAATCTTTATTATTGAACTAGTTGAAGGCCCGCGAATACGCAGGATTAAAAGGTTAAATCAATACCAATTATATTACAAACAGTGCCACGTAAGCCTACTCTAAATCAGTATACCCCTGCCTGTAGCATAGGCTAATAGTATATCCCTGCCGTTAACATGTCCTCATTTACACCAAGTGATGCAGATGCGAAACCTGAACTGTAACTTTGGATGTTATTTCGAAAATGTCTAAGATTCTGCAGTATCCCCTAAACATCTGTTAGGTTCCGGTAAAGTTTGCAAGGATGGTAAATTAACTTGAACAGTGGCACAACATAGTGAGGATGATTCTGTGGGTCATACTTTTGCGTGACAATTATTGGCATGTCTTTGTCATCCCCTCAATATTGTGGGAAACAATAAAATACTGTTATGGTTTGGGCCAGTTGGTGGTGTAAGCGTAGAAACTGGCTGACTGATTTGAGGTCGGGACGGTAGTGGGTCTATCTGCTTCTTGTGGTGGTGTTCCAGATCTAAAGATAGGTCTACGTTGTGGAAATCTAGATCTATGTCTGTTTTCACGTTGTCGTAGAATTAGATCTAGATTTTCCCTAGATTTCGACCAAGATCAGTAAGCCTAGATATGGGTGGTTGATCAAGTGATGTGTGTGATTGTGAGGTTGAGGGGATTTGATTTAGAGTGAGTGTTATTGCTAGTAGGCCTATATGGATCCTCTTAAACGACGTGTCTTTTTCTCACCTGTCATCATAATACTATAGATCTAATCTTGATCTAGATCTTCCACAATTAAATTTCGCTCATGATACAGCCGAGTCATGCTCGCCGTATAGGATCCCCCAGGGGAACCTAGGAGACGTTAAACCCGGAGAGAGGGAGAGAATTCTCTCCCTCCCTCTATAGAGAATACAGCCGAGTCATGCTTCTTGGTAAAAAAAATTCAGATCTAGATCTAGATTCTAGATTATTCCTGAGTCAGTTGTCTTTGTTTTTAAGTGACTAGGTAAGTCTGCAGTGATAAACTTTTTAGAATTGCCGCTCTCAAGTGCCAAAGTGCACACAGTTTTCCCCCCTAAACGTGCCCCTTTTACAAAAAGGAAGAGGAAAGAGATTGACCAAATAATACAGGTTGGCCTTTGCGAGAGAGATACATTGACTTTTTAAATAAAACCAAAGGTCTAAAAAAAAAACATTCCTTTTTAAAAAGTAGTGGTCAGCATGTTTTATAGTGGTTCATAAAAAATTGTTTTGTAATTTTCAAGTGATTGAGTAAGTATGTGGATATGGGCAAAAATCGAGGCGGGGAGCCCACAATGAGCACTCAATTTTTTTTATATATAGATTCGAAATTGTCTCGTTTTGTCGACCAAGCATGTTAGATATCTATGTTATGACTTTTAAAGTAATCATGTATAAAATAAACGTAGGTTTAACAAGTTACTGACTTTTTTTCCTTTTGCAGTTAGTGAGGATTGCCCCTTGTTCCCTGCCGGAGGATGTTTTAGCTTTGACTTGAACGACCTGCAGAATTATCGAGACAGCATTCAGGGCTCCATCCTTTGGCTACACACCATCTCAGGCCAGATGACGCTGCACCAGCAACACGAGGTTGTCGTCTACCAATTGTTTCCAAAGAACATGTGAGTTTGTTGCAGGTTTAAAAAAAAAGATGATGAAAACTGAAGTTCTTAATTCATCTGAGATGAGTGGTGTTTTATATATTCCGTTACAGATTTCAGTTTTTACACCGAAGTTATTTAAAGCTGTAAGCATCTCTGTTGTTATGCCATCTATACCACATACTTTTCCTGATGACATCATTTTTATTGCATGTACAGTTTCATGTTCCAAAATTGTTGGGACTTGTATATAGAACTATATAAGATTGGCTGGTCTAAAAAGCTCTTCTACATATTCTGTCCATCTCTTCAATCTTTTTTTTTTTATTCAAATAAAACTTTGCCTGTTTAGTCCTTTATGCAACCACCAGTTGTATTCCCTTTATTTGCACATTTTTTCATGTTTTCATACATTTTCTTTTGGTTATAATTACGAGAATGATTTTCAATCTCAAAACATTTGTCATTGAACCGTTTTCTTTAGCGCTGTGGTAGTCTTTAGGATAGTGTTCTGATCCTATATCGGCTCCTGGGCATGTCACGAGGAACCTAGGGGACATTAAACCCTATAGAAAACCTAATAAAGATTGGAGCATCAGTCTTTAGCCTCCCTCTCGGCTTTGAGCTAGAAACTTTATTCAGTCCCTTCTTTTTGGTCTTAGTAAGTTTCTAAATCTTTTTTTTTTATGAGGAGAAAATCTATATGGTTTCTTGTAATGTCTCCGTGACTTTTCCACTTGTAAAGTTTTCTTTTTGGTTGTCTAAAAAGAGTATTGATTATTGCCATATCATGGTTTTGACTGAACTGTATAAGCATCTCACCTCTCTAAATGCTTTTACCAAGACCATAATTACCAATACTTTTTGATGTTACATCTTTCCTACTTCAGCGTTAAGTCACCCATGTTAATTATAATATCTGTTGATTTTGTTAGTTTCATTGCAGTTTCAATTTCTTCATAAAATACTTCCACTTCTTCCTCACTGTAGTCTGTAGTTGGGGCATTGGCTTGAAGGATAAAAATATTAAATGGTTTAGCTTTTATTTTCCACATGATCATTCTTTTTTTTTTTTTTTGATTTCCTGATAAGGACTTACCAATTTGGTCATGGAGAACAATTGCCACCCCGTGTTCATGCCGTTCTCCTCCAGAATAGTATACAGAAAAGTTATCTTTCTTTATAATCCCATTTCCACACCGTCTTGTTTCTGGGATTCCAAGTATTTAGACCTTTAAACTGTCCATCCCTTGGAAAAGATTATCTAGCCCTCCTGCTTGATAGAGTGTTCGGACGTTCCAAGTCGCCATCTTCAAAGAAGAGTTTCGGACTTTCAAGATTGGAACTGACTCATGGGTAGAGCATTGGTCTTCAGATCAAGACTCGCGGATCTAATCCCACGATCGGCAGATTTATTTGTCCGATATTCGTCCCCTGTAACTGGTTGGGCTGGTGTCAGTATAATGTGACCAGCTGAGACAGGAGTTTTGGTATCCCCGCCCTGTTTCGTTTGTGGCAGCACATAAATTTGTTAGACGTAAGTCTTGGGGCCTGTCGCCGTGAAGGACTCCATAGAGGAGCCTAGGGGACATTAAACCCTATAGAAAACCTAATCAAGATTGGATCATCAGTATTTAGCCTCCCTCTCGGCTTTGAGCTAGAAACTTCATTCATTCCCTTCTTTTTTGGTCTTAGTACCTTCCTCTTCCCTGTTGGTATATATAGCTAAGTACTTAGCCGTAGGGGTCTGGACGTCACCAGCATCTCTTTTTCTTATTTTTTTCTTTTCTTTACCATGGTTAACTATGAAAGTACATGTACTCGTAGATGATGGACTTTGTGTCCCTTCCAGGGTTATGATCGCTAACTTAATTTTAGTCTCAAGTGTGCCCCTCGCCTAATACAAGGTATTCCACCTCTCGCTTTCCACGCTGTTGATCGAAACTGGTTTTCATTCACTGCTTCTACCGACAGCTGTGTGTACTTCCTCTGACGATGACACAGTGGTCCTGGCATAAAATGGAAATGATCTCCAAAAACTAGTAACAGTAGTAAAAGCGGAAAGTGAAAAATATGTCCTCCTGATAAATATTAAGAAATTAAAAACTCTTGTTCTCTAGTTCAAATCTATCACTTGAAACAAGACTAAGATCGAACAAATGTTATATTTACTGTATATACAGTATTTGCTTTAGAGGTGTGGATTTATAAAAGTATAACAAGAACCTTTGGAAATACAAACCTTTAGATACTAGAGATGATTAAATTAATATCAAGCAAAAACAGCTCCTCAAAACAGTGAAAGAGAGAAAAATTAAATATTACGAATATGTAAGAAGGCACAGTTCATTGCAGAACAAGATCGTAGAGAGTATGTTGGAAGGTACGAGAGGTAGAGGAAGGAGGCGGATTAGCTGGGTCAAGAACGTGGAGGACTCCACTGGAACAAAAAAAAAAAAAAAACGAGTGCTGCGAGATTGCGCTTGAACGAGGAAGATGGAAAACCATGGCATCCAACCTCAGAAAGGGGAGGAACTCTGACTGACTGACTGGCACATCTTGAATTTGTTTTCGATTAAAAAAATTTTTTTTTTTTTTTTTTTTTTTTTTTTTTTTTTTTTTTGCAGTAACACGTGCTGGCTCTATTTGAAAATTTATATAAAAGATTATGTTGTAGCGCAATTTGACATCTCGTACTTTAACTACTGTGTTATAAATCTTTTTTTTTTTTTGTGTCTTTGTGTCAGAATATATATTCTATAACTTAGGCAATGAACAGTTCGGATCGGTTGCAGCACTGAAAGAATGGGATGTAACAAATAACATAAAAAGGCAGAAAATATTAAAACTGACTTAGGAAGCGTGGAACTTATGCACTTCTTTGTTTCTGATTATGTTAGACTCTCTGGAATCTTATCAAAAATCAATGTTACTTTAATTTTCTTCTATATCTATATCTTTATTATTTGTATCAGTCGTTCTTACACTAACAAATAAATTGTGTAACTTAAATATAGAGCTAAAACTATATTTGAAAATTAATGTCATTTTAGAAATATATTTAAACTACCACAAACGTAATCACAAGATCCCATATATTATAAAAGAACATGTTTTTTTTTTGTTTGTTTGTTTTTTGTTTTTTTGTTTTTTTAAGTTCCATGGCGCAATCTTATCTTCAAGAACTTTATATTAATCGCATTGTCATCCATGATCGAAAACAAATTTTAAGGGCATTTCATGGATTTGGAGAAAAATAAATAAAATAAAAACATAATAAGGCGAGGACGAGAGGAAAAAGACCAAACAAAAGACGTTAAAAAGTATACGCTTGTCAGTTCATCCTTTTTTCTCCATTATGTACAATATAGGCTCTCTTCAGCGTTTCTGCTTCTTTAATCATTATTATAATCAAAACAAACTATTGATTACCAAGCTAGAAAGATATTTAGGATGGAAAATATTAGCACAATTGAAAATACAATATTACTTTGCATATCGAAATTCGATTATTTATCTAATGCGTTGTCCTAGTCAAAAGAAAAAGAAAAAAGAAAGTGCAAATAAAAGAGGGATGAGCTTAGGATGCCGGTTGAAGCACAAACCGAAGTGACTCTATAATCTGTGTCTAAAATGGACCTTCACCCAGGTTCGAAAGAACACTGATAAAAGAGAAGACATCCGGACAGCACCTTCTATAGGTTTTTTATATTGACGAAAAAGACATGTTGTAAGATCTACAGAAATAAATTTATTATTTAACGGTACGCGGTAATCCCGATTACTATAGGAAAAAAGGACAAAACAGAATTTCTCGTGAAGCTTCATAGATGGCCTATTAATGCAAACACACCTATGCCTGAGCAAAACTCTGAGAGAAAAAAAGAGAGAGAAAGAGAGAGAGAGAGAGAGAGAGAGAGAGAGAGAGAGAGAGAGAGAGAGAGAGAGAGAGAGAGAGAAAGAGAGAGAGAGAGAGAGAGAGAGAGAGAGAAGAGAGAGAGAAAGAGAGAGAGAGAGAGAGAGAGAGAGAGAGAGAGAGAGAGAGAGAGAGAGAGGTGAAGCTTCATAGATGGCCTATTAATGCAGACCTATGGATCATCAAACTAGCTCTGTAGACGTGTTTTGCGTGTGTGTGTGTGTGTGTGTGTGTGTGTGTGTGAGTTAAAACAGATAGTATTAGGTATTACTGGTTTTGAGTTAGAAGAAAAAAAATATGGGTTACACCAAGAAAGTAACAAAAAAAGCCACACTATTGCAAATATTTTACCATTATTGTTTGCAGCATAAGAATAGGTCGATTTTTTTGTTTTCATGTTTAACTTATTTTATGAAACTGTGAATAATTCCAAAAGCATCACGTAGACTGACTTGAAAAGTTTGTGCCCTGATTTTTAAAGAATGCCCAAAATAGCGTAGTTTTGTTTTATTTTTTATTATTTTTTTTTTTTAAACTTTTTACTTGATGGTTTGACTCACAGTTTTTACATAGAGAAAAAAAAACTGCACAAAATTATAGGTAGTTAAGCTTATATTGATTTTTATATAGGGTATTAGACATAAGGATACCTAATAGAAAATTAAAAATCCAGGCATTTGTTCGATATCACCCTGTGATATAACTATCAATTTTAAAGTTCAGTTAGAGAGTAGGGAAACGGTAGAACCCCGAACGACGCAATGCTTTCCAAAGGGAACTCCTAATTTGGTTTTCAATTTGGTTTGGTTTTGGTTGGGATATTTTTAAGCTTGTTGTTTGTTTTGTTTTGTTTTGTATAAATATTTTCCACTTTTTTTTTATTAAACCTTGAATCATGTTTGTCATTATACGAAACAAAAAATTTAAAATCAAAGTTTTATTTGTCTGTAATACACTTACCAACAGATTTTGTAAATACACAACCTGGGCCGGAAAAGTAAAATGCTTTCTGAGATTTTTTTATCGAAATTTCACACGGCAATTCCAGTGAATTCCATTGGACTTTTTTTCCATTTTGCAACAAAATAAACATACCAAATATTGGAAGTTCCGAGGATAAAATTTAAGAATCAACATCCTGAAAAATCAAAACGTCCCTCCAATGTTTTGAAAAAAAAATGGCGCTACAGTAAAACTAGGATAAGCGCAAAACTCTACAGGAAAAATCCGTTTGTTTTAAGGGTACACACACAATTATTGCACAAAAATAATAACATAGTCACTTTTTCCTCATCTTAAAAACATTAATTAATTATTAATTAATATTCACACAAACACAATTACAAAACAAACTAATTTAAGGCGTTGCCACATTTTTATATTTCATAAAACAGAAACCTCTAAAAACAACTAAATCCTAGGAAATCTGTTCTTATTTTTTTTTAAATAATAAATAAGCCGATATGAAAAACTACTTCACTCACTTGAGCCAAAATCGCATTTGAATTTTAATTTTAACACCAAAAAAAACAACCCTCGTCTTTATAAATAATTTCTTATGAAACAAAAATCATTACGTAACAACCACATTTTATTTATTAATAGAAGAACATACCTCAACAACAATAAAATCCGGAGATCAGTGTTCCCATCGCGAGGTAGATCAAATCAATACAGCGTAGGAAGTTTAGAGTAGCACCTCCCGTGGGGTAAGACTGAGTGTCCAGGCATTCTGTTAGTCTGTTAGTCCAAAGGGGGGGAGGGGTGGAACGTGACCCCCCACGTCCAGTCAGACCCGAGAGAGATGGCAGGCCAGGGATGGGGGCATGGCAACCACGGAATGTCTGGCTGCGGCGGCCCGCGCGCCAAAGTTTATCGTCTGCTGAAGCAGAATGTAGATCTGTAGATCTAGATCTACGCCTCAAACTCGAGTAAGGTCCGCTTTGGTCTGAGGCCGTGGGTCCTTCACAGCTGGCGTTGATATTTGATACATTGTAGATACATATTACATGTATCTACTGTCCTTTTTTATTTATTATTTTTTCTTGTAGTTCTCGGTTGATGGGAGTTTAATGTACTTTTGCTGTTAATTAACCTTAGGACTTTGGGAGAAAGACTTGATTATTATAATTATACATGAATATTATGATTATAGTTATTGTTTTTGTTAATATCATAATTATTATTATTATTATTATTATTATTATTTATCGTTCGCTTTAATTAAATGTTCTTACTTCATCAGCCATTCTGCTCCTGACTGTGTTGCAGGCTTTGGAATATCCCATGATGATTCTGTGGTGTCCATGTCTTTTCATTTCCTGTCCTAGATTTCGGAGACATTTTGTGAGCTCATAACACACCAGGTTTGACATGTGAAAATAGCACGAAATTATGAGAATTTTTCCACAGCGGTTATAATTAGGATTTTTGTTAAATTGAAGCTTACTTCTAACCACTGTTGAAAAACCCCTAAAAATTCCAGATCTACTGATATATCTTCCAGTGGTCTGCCTCTTTAATCTAATTTAAAGGTAACTTTAACGAAGCAGCTCAAGTTAAGCACAAAGGTTTACTTCAACAACAACTGCCTGATATAAAGAATGATCTGTGCAGAGTGCCACGGTCTGTTACACTTGAGCTCATAAACTATAAATAACTTGTACAAGGTCTGGTAAACGTAAAGTGCACATCAATATTATAAACTTAATGCATGTTATGCTTTTACACGGTCACCTAAACTTGATATGGTCATAACTATTCCAAACTTTTACACGGTCTCCTTAATATGGTCTTAGTCATTACAAATCTGTACAACGTGTGACAACCGTAATATGCTCGTGATTATTGCAAACTTGTACAAAGTCTAATAAACGTAATATGCTCATGGTTATTAAGACGTCAATAAGGTCATATAAAATCAATAAGATTTTATGCTCATAGTCTATTTCAAAATTTTGATGCTCCCCATGTTATGCTACGTCTCTCTTGAAGTTTTTCGTTCCCTTTAAACTCTCCCACAATCAAAATACAAATACATGTATAACTTGATTCTACTTGGTTATTAATATCCATATGGCCATTCCACCACAATCGGTGGGGTGGCAACTACCCCGAATAGTAGAGCGTTCGTCCTCCAATCGGGGGGTCCGCAGGTCGATCCCCCGATTGGTCAGAGATGTATTTGTCCAATTTTGTCTTCAACTGGTTCGGTCGGTGTCAGTACATTCGGCATGCATAATTTAACCGGCTGAGACAGGAGTCCAGGCCTCCCTCCACTGTCTTATGTGTGGCGGCACAGTAAAGTGTCTTGGGACCCGTCCACAAGCATAGTTTATACAGCATTTTCACGTATCTCACATTCGACGCTGAGCCGCCACAGTAGGTGATTATTGTGTCGGGCTATTATTCTTACATCTGACAACTTTACGTGCTGCCACACAGAGACAGTGTTGGGGAGACCAGTTGAGTTGAGTTGAGTTGAGTTGGTTTTAACGTCCAACATCACTATATAGGCTATATAGTGGACGGGCCCCAAGACTGACGTCTGACAATTGTATGTGCTGCCACACACGAGACAGGGCGCGGAGACCAGAACTACTGTCTCAGCTGTTCAAATTCATTTGTCCGATTTCGTCCCGGAATGGTTGGGTCGGTGTTCATATGATCCCCTCCCCACTCCCAACCACCCACACACACACACACACACACACACGCACACGCACGTCAGTCAGTCAGAGTTACTTCTCTTTCCAGAGGTTGGATGCCATGGGCTTCCATCTTTTTCGTTCAAGGCCAATCTCGCAGCATTCGTTGATTTTCATTCCAGTCGAGTCCTCCACATTCTTGACCAAACTTATCCGCCTCCTTCCTTTACATCATATGCCTTCCACCACACCCTCTGCGATATTCTTTTACAATTAACTTACCTTATTACATGTCCGTAATAGTAAATGTTTCTCTTCCCACCATTTTGAGGAGCTGTTTTTGCTTGATATTTACCATCTCTAGTATCTCAAAGTTTGTTCTATTTTCTTTCCAAGAGGCTCTAGTCATTCTTCTATAAATCCACATCTCTTAAGCATATTTTCTTTTTTCAGTATCCACAGTCAGAGTTAAAGTTGTCACACCCATACGTAAATGTCGACCAAATAATTATAATATTTGCGTAGTCTTAGCCTTGTTTGGAGTGATACATTTGAACTAGTAAGGATCTGCTTTAGTTTTTGAAAATTTTGTTTTTGCCACTCCTATCCTCTGTTATTTATTAGCTCAATTATACAAAACGTTTACCTTGTTCCACTCCATTTCCCCCAATAATTATGTTTTATAACAGTTTTTTTTTCTTTTTTCTTTAAAAAAATACAAGAGATTTTGTTTTCTAAATATTTATGAAGAGGCCGTCTTTTTCACTTTTCTTTTTTACTACTGTTATTAGTTTTTGGAGATCTTTTCCACGTACATTAAAAGACAGAGAGAGAGAGAGAGAGAGAGAGAGAGAGAGAGAAAGAGAGAGAGAGAGAGAGAGAGAGAGAGAGAGAGAGAGAGAGAGAGAGAGAGAGAGAGAGAGAGAGAGAGAGAGAGAGAGAGAGAGAGAGAGAGAGACAGAGAGAGAGAGACACAGAGAGAGAGAGAGAGGGGGGGGGAGGTACAAAGCCCAGTGTTGAACCTGCATGGGTATGCACAAAGTCCGCGTCATTATACAATCAAGGCGAGGGTCAGTCTGTCCCGCCCTCTTTAAAGGGTTAATATAAACTGTATGCAGGGCTTAACGGATATGTAGGGCTTTTAGCAGAGAAAGGGGCTTGCCACAAGGTATGTTAAATTGTAGGAGGTAACGGATATCTAGGTTGTTGTTGTTGTTGTTGTTTTTTAAGTGAAGCGTGGTTGTGCCAGAGTTATAGTATCCGTTTCGATGCTAGGCTGTTGAGGCTGTTGTTGTGTTGTTGTTGTTGTTGTTGTTGTTGTTGTTGTTGTTGTTGTTGTTGTTTTTTGCCACAAGGTATGTTAAATTGTAGGAGGTAACGGATATCTAGGTTGTTGTTGTTGTTGTTGTTTTTTAAGTGAAGCGTGGTTGTGCCAGAGTTATAGTATCCGTTTCCGATGCAAGAGGTCCGTGGTTCAAATCCCATTGGCTATGGCCAGTTCAGCTCAAGGGTTAAATTGTAGGAGTTAAGGGATATGTTGTTCTTGTTTTGTTTTTTTAATGAAGCGTGATTGTGACTGAGTTATAGCATCCGCCGCGCATGCAAGAGGTCCGTGGTTCAAATCCCATTGGCTATGGCAGTTCAGCTCAAGGGTTAAATTGTAGGAGTTAAGGGATATGTTGTTCTTGTTTTGTTTTTTTAATGAAGCGTGATTGTGACTGAGTTATAGCATCCGCCGCGCATGCAAGAGGTCCGTGGTTCGAATCACGCTTGAGACACATTGCGGCACACGGTGAGAGGATACCATGCCTCCAGTCTCAGTCGGTCACATTACACAAACATTCAGTATAGACGTCAACGCCGACTACATCATACATGTAATAAATTACCTCGAGTGTGTGTTTCGAACCAGGGGCCTCCCGATTTAGAGAAAACCTTTCTACCACTTGCGCCAGTTCGCCTACTCTACATGGAACCTCCACCCATAAATTACTGTATCATCTGGAATGCTCAATGGAGTTTCGAACAGGGGACTTCCCGACTTGGAGACCAACGCCCTACCACCTGCGCCAGTTCCCCTGACACTAAACTCTATCTCCATTCATAAATGAATCTGTCGTCCGGACTGTTCAATCGGAGTCAATGGAGGGTTCGGGGCCGGGTCACAGTGCCCTTGTCTAACGCTTAGAGAAGTTTAATTAAATTAGAGCATAAGCTGTAAATCATGCCAGGTCTGTGTCAGTCTGTAGGTCGAGGCGTTACATTGGGCGAGTTCCAACCGCACCTCTCTCTCTCTCTTTCTTTCTCTCTCTTTCTCTTTCTCTCTCTCTTTTTATCTCTCTTCCCCCCTCTCTCTCTCTTTCTTTCTCTCTCTCTCTCTCTCTCTCTCTCTCTCTCTCTCTCTCTCTCTCTCTCTCTCTCTCTCTCTCTCTCTCTCTCTCTCTCTCTCTTCTCTCTCTCTCTCTCTCTCTCTCTCTCTCTCTCTCTCTCCCTCTCTCTCTCTCTCTCTCTCTCTCTCCGGGCTATGTATCAAGGAAGGGGAGCAGGCAGCCAGGGGCAGTGTGATAAATTGAGCAGGGTCCACCTGAGTCCCGTGTGTCCGGCTAAGGTTGGTGGTCAGAAGTTGTTGGTCACCTTAATTTGCGGGGAGAGGGGGTGGGGGGGGGGGTCTTACTCTTTAAAGAATTGAAAGAATCTTCAGTCCTGTCTGTTACTAGGGGGTCTTACTATAGTTACTCAGTCTAATTGTAACCTGGAGATCTTACCTCACCCAAAAATGCTTCTTATTACTTAACAGGAGAGGTTGAGAGGGATAAGGAGACAGAGATAGAGAGATAGGGAGAAAGAAGTCGAAAGAAAAAAAGAGGGAGAGAGAGAGAAGTCGAAAGAAAAAAAGAGGGAGAAACGGAAAGAGAGAGAGAGAGAGAGAGAGACAGAGAGAGA
>RQTK01000035.1:870532-885532 GCA_003991915.1 Elysia chlorotica | reverse complement strand
CCTAGGTCTACTGTCTCCTATTTCTTCGCCTGATCCTATCACCATGGCAAACAGAATAATTATAGAGTAGTAACTATATACCTGTAACGATGTTACAATATTAGCCGCCGCACTAAGGATAGCTGTAGTGTAATAGTTTTAAATACACGTAGCTTAGTAAAAAAAAAACACACAAAAAAAAAAACACTCCTACCATTAGTACATGTTTATATCACCACTCTACATGTAGTTATTATTACTTACAACCTCGTCTCTTAGTTACTGGTCGAGTCGGTATCAGTCACAGATTGCTATTAACAACCTCTTTGATGTCAGTATATTGAGACCAACCCTTAGACAAATTAAAAACTATTCATTGACTAGTATGGTGGTCCCTCTTTTTTACCTGTTGATATCAAGCAATGAAAAAAAATCTAGATTAGGCCACAATTTTGGTCTATACATATCTAAAACTAGAACTGTGTGCTAGCCATTATCTACAGATCTTGTATAGACTAGGCTATAGAAACCTTGACTAACAGTCGAGTCTGTAATCTAGGAAGTCTACAACTTGCTATAGTCTAAGTTTGTGGGTGCTACTTTTTTATACTAGACAACAGATCTAGATTCTAGGAACCTATGTTCATCTAGACTAGATCTAGATATAGATCTAGATTCTAGAAACCTGCGTTCATCTAGATTAGATCTAGATCCCAGGATAATTATATTATCTAAAATCTAGATCTAGAAACTTTTGTTCATCTAGAATCTAGATTCTAGAAATCTAGATCTAGATCTAGATCTATCTATAGACATTTCGGGATGATTTTCACATCGTCAAACCTTTATGTTGTAGATTCTAATGAGTAATCTACATCTTGATTTTCTTTTTAAATGCAAACATCCAGTTAATTTAAAATTGCAAAGAAACTTTAAGTTCAATGAGACATTGCTTTACTTTACTGGTTTGCTCAATCTAGCTGCCATGTCTTTCTCGGCCTCTCTCCAGCCTCCAGTCGGCACTGCGTGTGTTGTTCACTGCTGAGCAGCTGCAGTTCCGGGTTCGGGATAGGCAAAAAATTTCTCTCGGATAGCCTTCTTTTAACGTTGTTTTATGAGCTAAAATAATGCTTGGTAACACAGATAACTCGTTGTATTGGTAGATAAAGATTTGAATCATCATAAAAGTCAAGATATAAGTTATAACTTTTAGTTTTAAGTTGTTTTTACTCACCTTGAAAGGAGGACGATACAGAGGCATTCCTATCGTCCCCCAGCCACGACGATAACGATAGGCAGTCCAGGACGATAAAGCGAAACCCTGGGCATTCAAACTTGACCCAGATATAGGTCAGGAAACCCCCGCCTATTCGGTAAGGTTACGCAATCCGGCTGCGTATAGTAGCGTCGCCCTAGCGTTGTCAAAATCGCAAAGCCTGAAAAACTCTTAGCCTGAGCTGTCTTGTTTGCGTTGGACAGCAGGAAACGTTTCTGTGTACGCTAGTGTAGCTAGCTAGTACATTGTACCTACACTAGATAGATAAGCTTACAGTAGATAGATCTAGAGCTAGAACAAGAAGGAAAATGACCGAGTTTTTATCTCCCCTTGTCCACAGCGGCAAAGTAGCTTACTTTTCCAAGCCGTCGTGACCTCGGATGATCCAAGCTTACTCGGTACTCTATAATCTTCGTCTCACAAGTCTGGTGATGTCCACGGCACCATAATTACATTCATCGTCTCACAAGTCTGGTGATGTCCACGGGACCATATATTCATCGTCTCACAAGTCTGGTGATGTCCACGGGACTATATATTCATCGTCTCACAAGTCTGGTGATGTCCACGGGACCATAATTATATTCATCGTCTCACAAGTCTGGTGATGTCCACGGGACCATATATTCATCGTCTCACAAGTCTGGTGATGTCCACGGGACCATATATTCATCGTCTCACAAGTCTGGTGATGTCCACGGGACCATAATTATATTCATCGTCTCACAAGTCTGGTGATGTCCACGGGACCATATATTCATCGTCTCACAAGTCTGGTGATGTCCACGGGACCATATATTCATCGTCTCACAAGTCTGGTGATGTCCACGGGACCATATATTCATCGTCTCACAAGTCTGGTGATGTCCACGGGACTATATATTCATCGTCTCACAAGTCTGGTGATGTCCACGGGACCATAATTATATTCATCGTCTCACAAGTCTGGTGATGTCCACGGGACCATAATTATTCCCTAACACGGCAGCCCGTCTTCCACACACACACACACACACACACACACACACACTGGACCTGAAATGACCAGAGCTTCGTTTTCTCGTTGACCTCGCCAAACGGCAGTTCTCTGTGCAGGCCTCTATACATAGATCTATCTATATGCTACTGAGCACACTCTATGGGGCTATGGCAGTGCATACTACACAACTCTATGTACAAAGTGTATTACAGTACATAACATCATGTAGGCTACAGGTAATAGTGCCAGAATTGAATTGAGTTGGTGTAACGTCCAACGTAGGCACTAAAATAGGTTATTTTGTGGATGGGCCCCAAGACTGACGTCTGACAGTTTTTATGTGCTGCCACATACGAGACAGGGTGGGTGTAGCACGACTTCTGTCTGAACTGGTCGGTCATATTATTAAACTGAGACCGACCCAATCGAAATCGCCAGGGCTTGAACCACGAACCTCCTGCGTCGGAGGCCGATGTTCTACAGCAGGGCTACCGTCCCCCCTTACTTGTGTAGAAGTAACGCCAGAGACTATTCCTCTGGTAAATAACACTTTGCTGTTATTCTCAGAGAAGTGGATGTGTTGTGTGTAGTGTGTCCGGTAAAAATATATGGCTTTCTAATAGATGTACGCAACACAATGTACAGTAGTAGAAGAGAATGATCAGTGTGCCCTATGTAAATCGTAGAAAAGTAGGTGTGTTGTGTGTAACTGTGTGTCGTGTGTCCGGTAAAATTACCGTAAGGCATGCCGAAGGCGCTGCTTAGACCTAGAGCTCAAGTGGCCTATAACGACCCGCTAGGTGTTAGTGCTACGTGAGGACAGGAGAGAGAGAGAGAGAGAGAGAGAGAGAGAGAGAGAGACAGAGAGATAGAGAGATAGAGAGAGAGAGACAGAGAGAGAGAGAGAGAGACAGAGAGAGAGAGTGAGAGACGGGAGAGTGAAATCGACCTATATACACGCCCTTGGCCGTGGTTTGTGGCTTGCGGCTTGCGGAATGGGGTTCGTCCGAGATGTACACACTAAGCACTGTGTACTTCTCCGGCCCGTCTTCACTTTTTTCCTGCAGGTTTTTTCATCAGGGGCGCTGACGAGAAAAGAAGGAGAAGGAGGGAATAGTTATGGAGTCGACATAGAAAGATGAGGTTCAGTTGTCGAGCCACGTTTTTGCGGTTGATTTTTTTGTACACTACATGTATCACAATGCATGTATAATGTACATAATTTCTTTTCAGTATGAGTATTTAGGCGCATATTTTAAGGTAATATTTGAATAGAATTTTTAAATGTATTATTTACACCTCATTTTCTGATAAAAGAAAAGGCCCCCCAAAAAAATACTCTTCGACAAGGGAGACAGAGAAAGAGAGAGAGAGAGAGAGAGAGAGAGAGAGAGAGAGAGAGACAGAGAGAGCGCAACAGAGATTCAGAAAGATACACAGAGAGAGAGAGAGAGAGAGAGAGAGAGAGAGAGAGAGCGCGCAAGGCCAAGGCCGAATGCTGTGCTGTGCGGATACCAGAATAGCAACACACAACAAACCCAGCGGTAGAAACGTGTTGACCTACGGGGCTTTAGCGTAATGTAATGTGTAGTGTGTTCACATTACACACTGCTTCAACAGAGCGGCAGCTGGTGCTGACAGTTGCAAAGGCATCGCTCGGTGTGTAACTTAGGTGGGGCATTACTACGGTTATTTTTATTGCTATTAGTAGTAGTAGTAGTAGTAGTAGTAGTAGTAGTAGTAGTAGTAGTAGTAGAAGTAGTAGTAGTAGTAGTAGTAGTAATGATGATGAGTTGCTATTCTGGTATCCGCACAGCACAGCATTCGGCCTTGGCCTTGCGTGCTCTCTCTCTCTCTCTCTCTCTCTCTCTCTCTCTCTGTATATTTCTGAGTCTCTGTTGCGCTCTCTCTGTCTCTCTCTGTCTCCCTTAACAATGCCTTGATTCTCTATTTCGTTTTCTTTTACTGTTTCCCTCTCTCTCTCTCTCTCTCTCTCTCTCTCTCTCTCTCTCTCTCTCTCTCTCTCTCTCTCTCGATGCTTTCTCTGCCACTCTACGTCTCCTTATCTGTTCGTTTCTCTCTGTCTCTCTGTGTTCCTCCCTCGACATCTCTCTCCGCCCGCTCCCATCGCCTCTCCCCTGTTTGCAGTCAGGGTGAAGGTCGCTGCAGAAGATAACTTGGATTAGATCTAGATCTAGAACCGAAGTAGCAGCTTTGACTTTCACTCAAGCATTAATTTAATTTTAGCCCTAGATTCTATAGATAGTTTTCACATAACATAAATCTACACAGACAGAAGACACCAACGCACATTCCTAAAACATACATTTAAATGTAAGGGAAACAAAAAATAATACGAATAGAAACGTAAAATTGTGGTGGAAATGCAAGCCAACAATATAAATTTGATTACTGTTGAAAGTATTGGAAGAACTTTAAATGTTTTCATTGCACTCAGTTGAGATGAAGAGGAGGATGCTACTTTCAATGACATTTTTGTCGTCTTCGTTTCTCTCTCTCTCTCTTTTTTTTTTGCCTTTGTTTGTCTATCGCTCCTCCTGTCTCTATCTATCAATCTTCCCTTCTATCTATCTAGCCACCGATCTCTCCCTTTCTCTTCACTCATTCCATCTTTACTAATCTCTCCCTCTCAGTCTATATCTTCTAGCTCATTGTCTCTCCCTCCCTCTTTCTCATTGCCACTCTCCCTTTATATCTCCAAGACAATTGTCTGATAACTTTACGGGCTGCCACACAAAAGTAGTGAGTTCTAAGTAGCCTTGACGCTTGGCGGGCCTAACCAGAATGGCGGAGGTGCTTTCTCTCTCTCTCTCTCGCTTTCTCTCCCTGAATCTCTCCCTCTCTCTCTCTCTCTTTCTCACTCTCTTTTATTTGTCCAGGTAAGCCATACAAGACGCATCTCAGCTCTTTTTTTACGCTAGACCCTATCTATATCTCTTTGGACTTAGATCTAACACTATTTCCGTTCACTTTAGATATACATGTACAATGTATCCAGGATGCCTAAGTCAGTCCGTGGTTGGTTAGGACAGCAAAATAATCAGTTTATTCTATTTTGGTTACCTCGAAGTGACCGCAAGGACGGCTCAATACTGAATGGAGCACACCAACTGAGTAGGGTGGAAATAGGGAAAAGCGTGGGTGAGAATGAGCCTTTCGTAGGGGATAGTTGGGATGACTGGTGGAGAGTAGGGAGAGAAGAGAGACTTTCAGAATGTCAACACAGTCAGCTGCCTTCGCTGCCTTCGCGGCGTGTCATTACACACTGAGCAAACACTACACAGTTGACACACGTAGTTTCTCGGTTAGTTAGACCCAGAGTATGGGCTTGAAGGGTTAGAGGACTTAGAGTTAGAGCCACCATAGCGCACACACGGTGATGGGGTTTAGGTCCAAGACCCCCCCCCCCCTTTTCTTCTTCTTTTTTTATATTTTCTAGATCTTCATCTTTTTAGTGTAGTTTTACCAAGCATTGCTTGGTGGATAATAATAATAACAGCAGCAGCTGCATCTGACGGTAACCCTGAGTTACAAGGGGTATTAAAAAAGGGGGTGGGGGTAACTATGATTAATCTGGGGGTATAATAAAAAAATATATTCATTTATTAACTTTGGGTTTCAATACTTCCCCCACCCCTTTCACCGTCAAAAAAAGGTAAACTGATTCTCAATTAAACGGTTGGTTAAATTAGTCTTCCAATTACGTTTAGAATTTTGAAGGCTTTAGCAATCCTGTTTTAAAGTAAATGTTGACGAAGTCTGTTTTTAAGATAAGATAAAATAAAAAATATTCCTTTTTAATCTCCCATGAGAGAACCACATGACAATTGTAATCTCAAACGGTAGAGAAAGGATATGAGGGATGTGGAGGGGGGTTGGGGAGGGGGGGGGGGCACACACACACACACACAGAGAAGAGAGAGATTATGTTGGTGACATAGAGAGAGAGAAAGAGAGAGAGAGAGAGAGAGAGACGGAGGTACGGAGACAGACAGACAGATAGATAGACATAAATTTGTCAGACGTTAGACTTGGCACCCCTCCACAGTATAGTAGCCAATATAATGCTGAGGTTGGACATTAAGCAAAATACTCAAAATCAACCTCAGACCTGCCTAGGCATGCATGCTACCTGGGCGGCAGCTGTCACCACATTCCTGGTGTAGTGGTGTGAGTGAGGCTGTGAGTGTGGACCAGAGTGAGTGAGACTGTGGGGGTGAGCGCTAAACTCACTACAGTACCCTCTCCCCCACCCCCACACACACACTGTCACCACATTCACCCTCTCCCCCACCCCCACACACACACTGTCACCACATTCACCCTCTCCCCCACCCCCACACACACACTGTCACCACATTCCTGGTGTAGTTGTAGTGGGACCTGTGGGTGTGAACCGGTGTGAGTGAGACTGTGGGGGTGAGCGCTAAACTCACTACAGCCACTCACCCACGCATCCCTCACTGTCTCACTGTCTCAGATGAACCGCGTCATCTGTGTGTGTGTGTGTGTTTGTGTGTACACTGATGTTGTAATCCTGCAATAACGCCTTACACCTAGCCATACTATTACAATTACAGCATATTGGTCTACATTATTCAAATTAGAGTTGAGTTGAGTTGGTTTAACGCCCAACGTCAGCACTATAGAAGCTAATTTGTGGACGGGCCCCAAGACAATTTCATGTGTTGCCATGCCAGACAGAAGACAGGGTAGGTCACATTATACTGACACCGACCCGACCATACACAGGGGACGAAATAAGACATATTAACAGATTTGACCAAACATGGAATTCGAACCGCGGACCTCTTAAAATGGAGATCAACGCTTTACCACTTGAGCCAGTTCACACCTTGAGAATTGGGAGGGGATGGAGTGGGTAGATAATTAAACATATGAGTTGAATATTGGTTTAACGTCCAACGTCAGCGGAGGCGTTGAGACATGGCGGTAGAAACGAAATAATAGGTTAAAGAAATGGTATTGGTAGGTACAGAGAACAACAACAACAAAAAGATGGATGTAGATAAATAGAAAGATTGAGTGGCTGACTGAGAGAGATACAGATAACGAGAAAGATGTGCAAATAGAGGGACAGAGAGATAGAAAGACACAGGAAGAAAGACAGAGAGGGAGAGAGAGAGAAAACCGAGAGAGACAGAGAGAGAGAGAGAGAGAGCGAGAGAGAGGGGGGGGGTTAAGTCGTTAAAGAAAAGGTAGGTGGAGAGAATAAAAAAAAAGGCAGATGTAGAAAGATAGAGTGAGTGAGTGAGTGAGTGTGAGAGAATCAAAGACAGGCAGACAGACAGAAAGAAAGATGAAAAGACAGAGGAGTTTGGACAAGAGAAGAATAAAGATAGTTCGGGATAGAGAGAGTAACAGAGAGAGAGGGGGGGAGGGAAGAGAGAGAGAGAGAGAGAGAGAGAGAGAGAGAGAGAAAGAGAAATAGAAAGTGTGCCGAGACTGGCTGGTGGCTGACTGTATGTAACGGGACTGGTGCTTCGGTAGTACATGTACGTATGTACTTGTGGTAATGGTATAGTATGGTATGGTAACAGTTGGCCGAAAATCAATGTCCACTCTCGGGCTGGTTCACTAGTTGTCCACTTGACCCGGGTCTTTCGGACCGGTTTTTTTTTTTACCTTGGTAGCTACATCTACATTGTAACTGTCATGATTCTGTTTCTAAAATATATCATGAATATATATACATCAAACTGAGTGAGCATGTAGAAAGCACAAAGATGCTATAAACTTAGCCCCAGAACTAAATAGATGTAGAGACAGCACTTTAAAAATCATCAGACTCTTAATCTGGGAACCCATCCCCGTTAAGGATAATCTCGAAGGCGTTCAAAAAAGAGATTGCCACACAAGAGATTTTAAACAAAGTTATTTTAGCAATCGTAGACCATGGTTCTTAAACTGGTCCACTTCAAACGGGATTGGAACCCGCTACCTTTCGAGATCAGAAACCACGAGCTCATTCGTCGAACCACCGCCCCTCCCGACCTGAGTGTGTGGTTGTAGGTGAAGCGCCGTTTTATGTGTGTGTGTGTGTAAGAGAGAGAGAGAGAGAGAGAGCGAGAGAGAGAGTGTGTGTGTGTAGGAGAGAGAGAGAGAGAGAGAGAGAGAGAGAGAGAGAAAGAGAGTGTGTGTGTGATCGCCTCGATGTGTAAATGAAGTTGCTTTAGGACCGCTTCCATTCAGTCGGGCGAATTTTGTGTCATTCCCTTTTTACTGGTTTTAGAGCTAGCCGCTTTCCTACGCAAATCTCCCTTACTCTGTGTGTGTGTGTGTGTGTGAGGTACCGGTGAATCGTATGTGTGTGTGTGTATTAAGAGATAGCAAGCTGCGTTTGTGCTAGCTTTACTACTCTAACCTCGAGAGAATGTGAGAGAGAGAGAGAGAGAGAGAGAGAGAGAGAGAGAGAGAGAGAGAGAGAGAAAGGCAGGGGGAGAGAGTGAGAGAGAGAGAGTTTGTTGCTTAGCGTCCAACGTTAGCACGATATATGTTATATTGTGATGGGCTACAGGACTGATGTCTGACAGTTTTACGACACAAATAGAGAGAGTGTGGGAGATAGAGACAAAAACAGAGCAAAGGAAAAGAGAGAGAGAGAGAGAGAGAGAGAGAGAGAGAGAGAGAGAGAGAGAGAAAGAGAGAGAGAGACAGACAGACAGACAGACAGAGCGACATAGAGACAAACAAACACACACCCAAACAGACAAACACACGTAACGAAGGGGGAAAGAGGAGAGAGTGTGTATGCCTACTTGTATGTACTTTAATCTAGATGGGTGCGACCTCTACAAGTTACAAGCTACAGCGTATAGAACACCAATGGTCTTGCCACTACCGCCTCCCCACAGAATGCGCGCCTGTCTGCCTCTCTAGATCTTCTACTCTAGTAGGTTAGAAGGGACAGCCACAAGCGAAAAGGAGTGTGTGTGTGACAGAGGCAGAGCAGAGAGAGAGAGAGAGAGAGAGAGAGAGAGAGAGAGAGAGAGAAATAAAGAGAGAAAGAGAGAGAGTTTGTTGCTTAGCGCCCAACGTTAGCACGATGTAGATTATATTGTGGATGGGTCACTCGACTGACGTCTGACAATTTAACGACACGGGGGATTAGCCTCTATAGTTGTTGGCCTGCTTCTCTGTAGCTTGTTGGCTGTGTGGTAAGCTTAGTGCTAGATCTAGATCCTATGCTGGTGGTGGTACATACGTGTAGATCTAGCGTCTTCTGCGACCTGTGGTGTTGGCCTGTTCGGTTCACATGCGGACAGGTCGGGGCATGGAATTTCTCTCTTATTCTAACGTATCCTAAGTCTGAAGGAAGTTTCTGTACGTCTCAAGTTCTCTTCTAGTTGAACGTCTCCTAAGTATGAAGAAAATTTCTGTACGTCTCAAGTTCTCTTCTAGTTGAACGTCTCCTAAGTATGAAGAAAGTTTCTGTACGTCTCAAGTTCTCTTCTAGTTGAACGTCACCTAAGTATGAAGAAAGTTTCTGTACGTCTCAAGTTCTCTTCTAGTTGAACGTCTCCTAAGTATGAAGAAAGTTTCTGTATGCCCCAGGTTCTCTTCTAGTTGAACGTCACCTAAGTATGAAGAAAATTTCTGTACGTCTCAAGTTCTCTTCTAGTTGAACGTCACCTAAGTATGAAGAAAGTTTCTGTACGTCTCAAGTTCTCTTCTAGTTGAACGTCTCCTAAGTATGAAGAAAGTTTCTGTATGCCCCAGGTTCTCTTCTAGTTGAACGTCACCTAAGTATGAAGAAAATTTCTGTACGTCTCAAGTTCTCTTCTAGTTGAACGTCTCCTAAGTATGAAGAAAGTTTCTGTACGTCTCAAGTTCTCTTCTAGTTGAACGTCACCTAAGTATGAAGAAAGTTTCTGTACGTCTCAAGTTCTCTTCTAGTTGAACGTCACCTAAGTATGAAGAAAGTTTCTTCCCAGGTTCTCTTCTAGTTGAACGTCTCCTAAGTATGAAGAAAATTTCTGTACGTCTCAAGTTCTCTTCTAGTTGAACGTCACCTAAGTATGAAGAAAGTTTCTGTACGTCTCAAGTTCTCTTCTAGTTGAACGTCTCCTAAGTATGAAGAAAGTTTCTGTATGCCCCAGGTTCTCTTCTAGTTGAACGTCACCTAAGTATGAAGAAAATTTCTGTACGTCTCAAGTTCTCTTCTAGTTGAACGTCACCTAAGTATGAAGAAAGTTTCTGTACGTCTCAAGTTCTCTTCTAGTTGAACGTCACCTAAGTATGAAGAAAGTTTCTGTATGTCCCAGGTTTTCTTCTAGTTCTCTTCTCATCACCTGAGAGAGAGAGAGAGAGAGAGAGAGAGAGAGAGAGAGAGTAGAGGAGAGAGAAAAATATGTCCATGTTATAGTCTGGCTATTTTATAGACATGAAAAAACAATAGATTGTGCGGAAAAGGGCAATTTATAAATAAATCGATAGGTCATGTTGAAGTGGGAGCGTTTAATAATGGCCAAACGTCATCTTTTATGACTGTCAGAGTCACATAGACTTTCATAATGCATCGCTGCAGCGTCCAATTCACACTCACTTACGATTATCTCTCTCTCTCTCTCTCTCTCTCTCTCTCTATCTCCCTCTCTCTCTCGCGCTCTCTCTCCCACCGGTTCACAGATCACACTACCACTATCTATCTATCTCTCTCTCTATTTCTCTCTCTCTCTCTCTTTCTCTCTATTTCTCTATATATATATATTTCTCTCTCTTTCTCTCTCTCTCACGCGCTCTCTCTCTCCCCCTCTCTCTCTGAGTTTAATATCTCCAAGTTTCCCCTAGCTAAAGGATTCCCACACGGTACGGAATGCCCGGCACTTGGTCGGTTCTAGTTACACTGACACAGACCCAACCAGTAGGCTACAATCACGACTGCGAGTGCCAGAGTGGGACTTGAACCATGGACCTCCTGAGTCTGAAGCCGATGTTCTATCCCCAGGACTACCACACCCCCTGGCCTAGCTAACGTCATCAAAGCCACTCCTTTTTTTTTTTTTGAGGGCGAGACCCATAACACTAAATCCTAGAGGGCGTGGTTCCCCGAGGGGATGTAGATCTAGGTCAGCTAAAAATAGCTCGCCGGAGCAATTAAAACGCTACGCTTATGTGATCATGCATACAGATACAATGTACATAGTCGGTTGCACCCCATTTCAACCAATCCTTTAAATTCCAAAATAACGGTAAAACACATTCATGAAGTTAGTTGGTTGGTTGATTGGTTGATTAAATGGTTGATTGGTTGGTTGGTTGGTTGGTTGATTGGTTGGTTGGTTGGTTGGTTGATTGGACTTTTAACGTCTAACCTCAGCACCAGGGCTATATTGATAACGAGTCCCGAAAGTAATGTCTGGCGAGTTTACGTGTTACCACATAGAGACAGTACGGGGATATCTAGACTCCTGTCTCAGCCTGTCACATTGTACTGACATCGACCTAACACAGGCTAACAGTAGCGGTACACCACAGATGCCTAATAAAAGCTATTAATAGAAATATGTGGGGTACACACACAAAAAATATTGTGTAGGCTTATACAATTATAATCCATTCTGTTATTTCAATGGCTGTATTTAAGTGTGTGTGTGTGTGTGTATGTATGCAGTAAACACGATGAACCTCTATGTAATTCTTAAATTGACCTGTTTGTTGACGTTATTGGACAGATGCTGGCTAAAAGCCAACTCTCTCTCTATGTATATCTCCTCTCTCTATATCTCTCTCCCTCTTTCTCTCTCTCTCGCTCTCACTTTCTCTCTCTGTATCCCCTCGCTATGTCTCTCTCTCTTTGCCTCTGTCGCTCTCACTTTCTCTCTCTCTCTCTCTCTCTCTCTCTCTCTCTCTCTCTCTCTCTGTTTCTGTCCTCTCTCATTCACTCTCCCCTATTCTCTCTCACTCACCCTCTTTACCCCCCCCCTCTCTCTCTCTCCTCTCTCTCTCTCTCTCTCTCTCTCGGAAGCCGCTGGAATGCCACTCTCCACGGTCCCATCACGAGAAGAGCAAAGAGTACATACTCACTCACTACATCTCAGGTAGCTAGAGTTCCAGAATCTACATTACTCCACTTGTTACCCTCAGTGGGGGGAAAAATAAAGATGCTCAGTGGTAGAAAAAACGAAAATAATGCGACCCTTAAGATCTGATAAGCTGATAATGAATTCTTCAGAGTTTCGGGTTGATGTTTTTTGTACAGAAATTAATGCATCTTGGTCTAGGTTGGTATAATGTACTCATTTTTAAAATTATGTTAAGACCTGGATTTGTTGTTGTTGTTGTTGTTGCTGTTGTTGTTGTTGTTGTTGTTATTGTTGTTGTTGTTGTCGTCTCTATCTCTCTTAACTAGCCACTCTATCTTTCTATCTATATATATCAGTTTCTGTCTCGTTGTTGTTGTTGTTATTGTTGTTGTTGTTGCTGTTGTTGTTGTTGCTGTTGTTGTTGTTGTTGTTGTTGTTGTCGTTTAGAACCAATAGTGGACATTTTACATGATGTAGCGGTACCGTGGTTTCGGTTTGAGAATATCCCATAAGATTTCTGAGTTTGATTTGAAAAAAGAAAGGTCTGAGTACTAGTGACCTAGTACTAGTAGTAGTGAGTCGGACAGATGAAAGGTCATCATGTTGGAAGGAAATAGATTTGCTGAAGTAGGCCGAGTTGGTTTTTTTTTTAAATTGATGATGATCTCATACGTTACAATTACCCTTATTTACATGAAGAGAGACAGCTGGGAAAGGTGAAGGGGGGTGGAAGAAAGCGAGATGAACAGAGAGAGCTGGGGAAGGGAGACACAGAGAGATAGGCAGATAGAGAGAAAGGCGCAAGGGAGATGGAAAGACTAGGGTAGTGAAATAGAGAGAAGAGAGTATAAGGGAGAGAGTGAAAGATGGACAGAGGAAGAGAAAGAGAGAGGGGGAGAGAAATAGGCACATGGAGAGGGTAAAAGAAGGAGATGACTAATAGAGAGAAAGAGTGCGAGTGAGAGAGACACAGAAAGAGGAGCAGAGGCAGATAGACAAAGAGAGAAAGAGAGAGAGAGAGCGAGAGAGAGAGAAGGGGGGGGGGAGAGAGAGAGAGAGATCTTACTTTAGCTAAAAGAAACGAAGGACGCCTCAATGTTTACGCTGAGCCAAACCAGAGATGTTCAAAAAAGGTCACTCGTAAAAAGTCGCTTAGCATCATAATACTATTCGGTCTGATGCGAGACCATCCGTCTCTATCTTGGAGTTTTTAGGTCAAGACCGTATAAAAAAATCGCTACGGGGAATTTTATTTTATACAAAACAAAATTATTCCCACTTTGTTGGAAGAAATGAGTCATGGCCTCCACGCAGAAACGTCATAGTAATATAATTGTATGTTGTAAATGTGTTGTTGTTTTTTGTTTGGTTTTGTTTTTCGTTTGCGCATTTTGTATTAATTTTTCTTAGGTGGCCTAGTTGTAGAGCGCGTAGGTTCAAACCAGACGCACCGAGTTCTGCCCCACGATCATCCCGCCTCTTGTGAGGACTTTGTTAAAATAAACTCTCCTGGACAGTGTGATCAGCCGAGACAGAGGTCCTGGTATCTCCGCCATGTCCCTCTCCATGTAGTGGCAGTAAAATCTGTCCGACATCAGTCTTGGGACTCGGCCAAAAGATGATCATTCTAGTTGCTGACTAAGAAGAAAAAAGAAAGAAAGAAAGAACAGAAAACAAAAACAACAACAAAAACATGAAAAGAAAAAAAAACAGAAGATGAACACAAATTAATGAATTTGAAAAATATAATATTAATAATTAAAAAATATTATGTATATAATTTGTACATGGGTCATATTATATCACTCATCGTGTAGACAATCAAGCAGTCCTTTCTTTCAACTGCCTCCATTATGACGATAAATGTAATGCCGTCAACCCAAATTTACACGACATTTTTCGCCATTGACGCCACTTAGAGTTAGATCTAACCTTCTCACATCGCATGGTTTTAGGCACAGCATAATTTTATTTATGAAGTTTCTCCATATTCTTTGGTTTTAGGCCTATTTCTTGTGTGCACACTTTTTAAGGGGATTTCCAAAAATGTAAAAGCTTTGCTAGTTATTATTTTGAAATAGAAGGCGTGCAAATCCACACAAAAAGCTGCTAGCACAAGAGTGTACCAACCCCACAACATGACTGTGTTTGTGGTGATGTGAAAAGGTTAATGGGTACAATGTTATGTAATCATTATCAAGGTCTGCTAAGATCGAAAACCACCCACCGTGCAATGAAAACAATCGCTCTCTCTCTCTCTCTCTCTGTCTCTCTCTCTCTTTATCTCTCTCTTTCTCCCTCTCTCTCTCTCTCTCTCTCTGTTTATCTGTTCGTTTGTCTGTCTGACAGACAAACACACAGACAGGCAGAGACAGAGAGAGGAAAAAAAAGTAAAGAGACAGAGACAGAGCAGAGAGACTAGAAGCCATAACGCTAGAGAGAGAGTGCTGAGAGTGAGAGAGAGAGCTGAAAGAGACAGAGTGGCAGAGAGCTAGAGAGAGAGAGCTCTGAGAGAGTAAGAGAGAGAGTGAGAGAAAGAGAGAGAACTGAGAGACAGAGAGCTAGAGAGCCAGAAAGAGAGAGACAAAGAGACAGACAGAGACAGAGCTAGAGAGAGAGAGAGAGACAGAGAGCTATAGAACCAGAGAGAGAGAGTAAGACAGAGAGAGCTCTGACAGAGAGAGATAGAGAGAGACAGA
>RQTK01000035.1:800991-862433 GCA_003991915.1 Elysia chlorotica | reverse complement strand
GGGGGGGGGGGTTGTCTTTTGGGTTATTGTTTTTTTTTTTAGGCACAATAACATATTATCCATCCTGATACATGTACTTGAAAGATGGTTACTTGAAAAAAATAGCAAGTTAAACAAAACCATAAAGGAAATTATAGATAAAACAATTTTTAAATTGAATGAAAAATATTAGGCTATGTTAAATGGCGTCTTCAAGTGAACCCTAATCTTTTTTTCTTTGTAGGATACGCCCTTGAATCACGTTTTCACTAAATCTCTGTTGATGTACAACTGCTTTTACTGAAGATCTCCGTTATTATTTTCATGAAGTACAAATGTTTAAATAAATGTTAGATACAACTCATCCAAACAATTCGTATTAAAATAAGAGAACAATAAAATTTAGGATACAATACATATCATAAGTTCAGTAAAAAATTAATGGATTATGCAGATTGTACTCTTTTCCTCATGCTCGGTCAAACTAAAATTATGTGAATGGTTTCCCTTTTTGTTTTCTTGTTTATGCATAAATTCATCCGCAAATGTTGCTGTTCTGTAGGGATTAAAAAAGAGACTCTGTGGAAGGAAATTTGATTTCATGTGGCTGATATCAATACACCATTCTTACTTATTACATCAGAAATAATTAAAAAGGAATTTCCGACAATGTACAAAAGCCGTTATAGAACTATTAAATTTAGCATAACGCCGCGGAAGCGTTTCCTGCTCGGTACAGTATTTAGACCATAGAAACCAAATTTTAGGCATCAGTCCTACGAATTCGGGCTACTCGGACAGTGAAATCGTATGATGCAAACAGCGTCAGCACCCTGTTACTTTTTTGTGTGTTTGTCGCATTACTTCTTTACTTTGAAATCTGTAAACCACAGCAGACATTTTGACGGCGGAACTTGTGAGTACGTTGGTAGTGGAATATTCAATGGCTGAGATTGATAAAGCGAAGCGAGACAATTCTGTCGCAGAGGTACAGAACGGTGAACGCAAACCGAAAGTAGAAACTGACGCCGACTCCGGGGATGGAGACGATTATTCCAGTGGCAGTGACAGATCCTTCGAGGCTGAAGAAGCAGAACACTGTCGTGGTGATATTGAACTGGAGCAGATTAGCCACATCAATCATGTTGTAGCAGAACGTAGGAAAAGGCGTCACGGGAGTCATGGCAGCAGACGACACAAGGGTGGAAGCCGTCACAAAAACCGGGGGTTCCATCCCTATTCCATTGATCCCAAGGAAGAGCAGCAGCTACAACGAAAATCGCAGGAGATCAAAGAGAAAGAGAATGCTGCTGCCGTCGTGCGACAAGAGGGTGAGAGTCGCTTCATGAACTTCCCAGTGGCTCCGTTTAACTCGACACAGTTTCTTATGGACGAGCATGATTCGGGGTCTCCTGCTGGCATGCACAAAACGGACAGTTTTTCCAAATTGAGTGACGATTCTGGAATTCTTCATTCACTCGCATCAACCCCTGCAGAGAGTCATCATGACATGGTCAATTTGGAGCGTAAAGACAAAGAATTCACGGATATCTATACCACAGTCCACGCAGAAAGTTTACAGAGTCTTCCCAAGAACGAACTTGTTAAGAACTACATGAACCTGGAAGAGAAGGTGGCAGCCCTGCAAAAGAAGGTTGCCGAAGCAGAGCAGCAGAAAAAGCAAGATGACGATTCTGGGGAGATGAAGATGGAGGAATGTCAGGAGGGTATTTTGGGGAACGAACAGTCGCAGTGTGGTATGGACATCCCTGCTTTATCTGTGCACTCCGGCGAGGACTTCAGCCAGACGACGCAAGATGTGACGAGCCTCCCAACAATTTCTGTGGGAGATGTGCAATCTTCAGATTCTGTGACTCGTTCTTCTTCATAGCAGTTTTTTTCAATCGCCATTGGATAAACTTATACGGCTTAAAGACTTGAGTTTTAGAATTCTGCAAGAGGGTTCCAGCCCCTGATCCAAGTGAGTCACATGACACTGAGGAATGTTCTCTTGTGCTGCCCAGTCGATCAGTGAAGTTTTCTTAATTTTTATTGCCACAACTTAAAAGATTTTAATGTAAATCAAAATGAAATAGTTTTTAATTAGATTTTAAGACAGTGACAGAGATATAGTTGAGAATTGTAGTTAAATGTTATTGTATATATTTATTGCTAAAATGTAAAAATACAGATCTGAATGAATGCTTTTGCAGAAGTTTAAAATCAAATGATGATCGATTTAGTTTTTGAAGTAAGGTTAGATTGAAAAGGCCTGCATTGAATTTTTGTCAGACCTAATCTGCTAGGGTGGGCCCTACCAACTATTTCATTCATTATTAGCAAAAACTCAAGTAGAAAGGTGTTATAATGCAAGATATTTGGATTAACATTAAGTACATGTACTACATTGTGAGATGGTAATCATTATTTAGTGCCAAGTCGAAAATGAATTGTAAGTGTTTCTGCTCTGTACCCTGTAGGCAGTAGCCTTTGTTGATGAATATGATAATGCAAATCTAGTCCTAGAAATGTTCCTAAGGTTCCTCTGAGACGCTTTCTAAAGAGCTGTATTTGTACACCATGTCAAAACATTCATTGTAACAAGTAGACTGTTTTTTTGTGGGTTTTTTTATGACTTGGCACAGATAAATTGTTCCACATGTATACCAATGCTATGTTTAGCACAAATGGTTTTAAAGTTCTTCAAAAGTTTCCACTAGGGGTTGCTCTATAGTATAGATAGACTATTCATTATGGTAGGGGGGGGGGGGAGAATTTTTTTCTTTAAAAAACCACAAGTATGACTATACTAAGAGCTGGTTTAAAATCAAATGTCAGCATTATAGGCCTATAGGCTATATTGTGAATGGGGCCTCAAGACTTTTATCTGACAATTTTATGTGCTGCCACACACGCGATCTGGCGGGGATACCATTACTCTTCTTTCAGCCGGTGACAATACACTGACATTGGCACAACCGCCAGGGCCCAATCCCTGGACCCCTGCGTCTGAAGCCTATGTTATACCCTAGGGAGAGACATTTAAAATCAAAGCGTTCACTGATTTGAAAGGTTATTAATGAGTCCTCTAGATTTAGATGTGAAAGGAGTAAAGTACATGACTGCAAAATGATTGTAGACGTAAGCTAAGTTAGACTTGACCACAGAGAAAGAAAGCAACCCTTTATAAATCAGCGCCTGTGCTTAAGGAGGTGGAAAAGTACTACTTTTATTTTTTAACTGTCTATAAACGGTGGAAAGGGAGTGTGCCATTTGGAAAACCCATGACACTTGACACTCATACTAGACAAGCCCGATTTCTCTTACGTTCTTTTCAACTTTTCATTTTAAACTTAAAGTTTTCACTTTATTTGGGCAGCGTCAAGATTTATCACTCATACTGACACGGTGTTTTATTTTTGTAGGACTTTCAATTGTGTATTGCAAAAGGTGTATGAATTATGATAATTTTGATCAGATTTTGAAATGAAAATGGAAAGCAATGATCTGGAAACACTGTACCTGAGATATAGACTAGTAATTTTTTTAAATAGTTTTTCAAAATAATACTGAATTTGCTTGTCATATCTTTTTTTCTTTTTTTTTTGCAAAAAGGAAAATGTCATAGATACTAAGATAGATGGCTTAATTAACAGTTTCACATTTGGTAGGCCTGTGGTTCAGAGTTGTGTTCATTCTAATTCTAAATCTGTTTCTTACCGGTCTTTCATCTTCTATTCATGAAATGATGTTACTTGTTACTTGTACAGAACACGTTTTTACTTTAGAATGTCCACAATCTGCAAGGGATTTGTGTCTTTGCCAAAATAAGACATTGATTTGAAAATTTGCATAGATTTTCATTTAAATTAAAACTAGCCTTTACAGTGTTTTTATTACATGTGTAGATTAAGGTTATTTTATTAACATTACTATAAGTAAGGCTATGCAGAAAAAACAATTCCCTCTGTTAAAAAAAAACAACAAACACCACTGTGATTGTAAATCAAATTTTTTTGGTGGGGCAACTTATTCAGAAAATACTAGTAAGGGAGGTCACTCAATTTTTGTAATGGAACATAAGTCATTTTGCATTATCTCCCTGGTTGTCTATCTTTAAAAAATTATACGAAAAAAATTAAATTTGTATACATTACATGTGTCAATTAAACTAAAAGACCAGGCATAGTGAGGATATAACTTATAAGGTATGGTTCATCTAAGTTTTATTAAGTTCTAAGACATGAAAAATGTACTCTTCAGCGATTAAGTTTATTAAAATATCGAAACAACCTTGAGTATTTTAAAAACATGATTTGCGCTTGTCTATACTTCAGATGTGTGTTCTATTATTGAATTAGCCAACAATGTATCACATTATTGTGAGAGTGTGTGTGTGTGTAGGGCGAACTGGCTCATGTGGTAGAGCGACGGTCTCCAGATTAGGGGGTCCGCGGATCTAATCCCACGATCGGAAGATATATTTGTCTGATTGTCGAGCCCTGGTGGTTGGTTCTGTGTCGGAATAATATGACTGGCTGGGACAGGAGTCGTGGTATCCCAGACCTGCCTCGTGTGTGGCAGCAAATATAGCCATATGGTACTGACGCTGAATGTTAAACCAACTCAACCCAACTCTGTGAGTGTGTGTGTGTGTGTGGAAAAGAGAAGATTTAATGTTTTAGCTTTTTTTTTTCGCCCCAGTAATCCTGTTTCATTGAATCTTGTTTGTAAGGTGGTCGTGAGCATAAATAAAATTTGAATTTCAGATGAGGTATCCCATGTACAAAAAAGTTACCTGAATAACGTGTTGACAGTTGGACTTTTTTGTGTGTACATATTTCTGAAACTTTTATGACCATTTTTGAACACGCAGAAAGAGGCATTGTTCGTGCCATTCACAATGAATCTGTGATTAAAAGAACTGCAGCATGTTGTTTATTAAGAAAAGAAATGTGCTCAAGTAATAAAAATCATAAGCAGGTTAAAAACTAAATTTGGCCTTTAAAAGTGTTAGCACTGCGCTTTTCATGGAACTAGAGCCTGCCGAACAAGATGTTTCATCTTGTAACAACATGTTCAAGTCCATTATATTAAATATTATAGTTTACTACGCTAAGCCTCTTTTTGTGTGTGAAGAAATGGTTATTTTCTCCTTATTAATATTATGGTTTCGTCAAGCTCATTCCACATTGCTCAAGTCGATTTGGATGTTCTGAGAAAAAAATTTAAAAAATAAAACATTGCTTGTAACTTGTAATAGGCACCTAAAGCCTTGAGTTTTTCAACTGCTCTAAAATCTGTATACCCTAAAAAAAATAACTTGGGCAAGTGTGGAATGAGCGTGATGGTTTGTCAATTTTTATTTTACATTTGAAAAGGGAAAGAATGAGTGGAGCCAATGTTTAAACAAACATTGATGCAATAGTTAGGGTTTAATTCTAGTCTAGGTCACTTTTCAATTCATCTCATCTCTTTTAGGCCCTCGATCATCTCATGATATGTAGGAGTTAGTGCAACGACATAAAAAAATATTTAATTAAAAAAAATACAAAAGAATAAAAAAAAATAATTTAATAGAATAAGTGAAATTTTATATTTTGTACATAAATTTACAAATCACATTGTCTTTGTCTTATATTTTACACCTATTTAGCACAATATTTGTGAAGCATTTTGCCACAGTCTTTCCTTTTTCAACTAATTTTGTCAAGTACCGTTTTAAACTTGACTTGTTGTCTGAACGATATTGCTGGTGCATTTAAACAGTAAATTTTACCACTTTTTATCAAAGAAAAACTACTGTTTATGTACTATTGTTTGTTGGTCTGACTTCTTTACAATTATCAAGACAAACATTAAAAAGTTTTAAATAAATCTCCGAGTTTTATTTCTCTGCTTTCAATTGTCTGATTGATGTACATTTTTTTCGTTTTGTAACTGGATCTCCTTTCATAGTCATACATGTTTATGTTGTGTGTATTGTTATAGTCCATGAAAATGTAAAAATATATTTGAACAGCTCTATACTGAGTTAATAAGAATCTCTTGACTTAAAATAGTTACAGTATATACATATATTGGTGTATGTGCCCTTTGGCATTATACGTAAATAAGATCACTGGACTTAAAATAAGTTCATACATACTGTTATATAAACACATTACATGTATCTATAGGCTACAGCTGAGAAAGTAAAATTCAATTGATTTAAATAAAAAAATAATTTCAGTACATGTTGCACCATTATCAACACATACATGTAAACTGAGAAAGCAAGATTGACTTGACTTAAAATAAGTCCATATCTGTAGTACATGAAATTGTAAATTAATAATTATGTACCCATTAAGACACATACTTGAGAAAATAAAAATCACTGCACCTAAAATGTCATAATTGATTTAAATAAAAAAATTATTTCAATACATGTTGTACCATTATCAACACATACATGTACACTGAGAATGCAAAAATGACTTGACTTAAAATAATTCCATATCTGTAGTACATGAAATTGTAAAATAAAAATCACTGGATCTAAAAATAAAAGTCATAAAACTCATATGTTTTCAAACACTAGATCTAAGAAACTAAAAATCACTTGACTTAGAAGTTAGATGATTTCATACATAAACCAATATAATATGTAGCATTATAATCACATACTTGAGAAAGTAAAAATCACCGGACTTCAGCATGTCATGTTATGTGAATACCTTAATATAAAACATTAGACCTGAGAAAGTAGGGCCTAAATATTACCTTTACATGAAATAATTTTCATGTTTCAACTTGTAAATAATCACATTCTTAAGAAAGTAAAAACCAATTGGCTGAAATTCTTTTTAATAACAATAGTAAAGTAATAGTATACAATGTACCATTATAAATAATGGACCTAGGAAAGTAAAAATCGTTTGACTTAAAACAATTCCATATGTAATAAAACTAATATGTACCTCTATAAACACTAGATCTGAGAAATTAAATTAAAAAATGCTTGACTTCGAATAACGCTGGAACTGGAAGTAACTTGAAAGGAAGCAAATTATTTATACTGTGTACTTCTTTTTCTGATCAAGGGTGAATAACCGCATTAATTAAATTTTAATTGTAGAGCATTAGTCATTTCCCCTTTATTAGGCCCGGTCTGGGAAGTCATAATAATGTCCCTATGCACGCTTAGGGCCCGATACATGTAATTTTTGGGGTGTTTCTTGGTGGGTTGGAAGATGTAAACGTCCCCTAGGGGTCGTTCAAATTATATACTTATAGTTATATAATCTTACGTCCTAGAGGAGGAGAGGGTCGTTGGATGTTGTAAGAATAGTGTTAAGCGATTGAGAAAACGTGTTTAAATATTAAACTGAAATAATAGTGAAAAGGGGGGTGTGAGTCAAAAGGTTCCAAAATAAGTATAATTATATACACGCTGAACGCCTCGAACCTGCTCACGCACTGGAAGGCTTGGATAAACCAGAGTACTATGCGCTAAAAACCTTCGCGTTGTTATGTTGTATGAACGGTTATATTTTCGAGGCTATGTACATGTATCAATAAACAAAGTGTGAGTTCAATTGTAGTAGTGCAACTTTTTTCTGGGGCCGTACAACTTCAAATATAATCTGACAGTAACACCCTAGAGGCAGGGGGTGGATCATTGGTTGTTGAAAGAATAGTGTTAATACACGGGGAAAACGTGCGTAATAAAAGACGGGAGAGGGAGGGGGAGGGTTCCAAAATAGGCGTAGCAATATATACTTGAACTCGTTTCCATTTACGAGAAAATGCAGCAAGACCTCTGTCTCAGCTGGTTAATGTGAGTCATACAGTCAAATTATAGTTTATACATAGTATAGTTTCATCATGGCGGTCGTGTGCTGGCGCCGGCCCAACCAGCTTCGTGTTAATGTGAGTCATACAGTCAAATTATAGTTTATACATAGTATAGTTTCATCATGGCGGTCGTGTGCTGGCGCCGGCCCAACCAGTTCTTCGTGTACATGTACTTCATGTACTTCTATGGATATAAATCTGGGTTTCATCCGCTGGCCTCCCGATTGATCGACAAACGCTCTACCACTTGCACAAGTGTGCATACCTATGGTCAGTATACATTAACTATCATTTGACCGTCTGAGACTGGAGTCCAGGTAGGTTTCCCCGCCCTGTCTCGTATGTGACAACACATAAAATTGTCAAACATTTAGTCTTGAGACGCTTCCACAAGATATAGCCTATGCAGTGCTGAAATTGGACGTCAAGCAACAACAACAAAACAAACCAAACATTTAGCAACTGTTAGTGCCTTTAATTTAAAATTGAACGCTATCATAACACTTACAGCAGTATACTTTTTTTTCTTATTCTTTTATTACATTCGCGATAGGTGAATGACTACAACAGAGTCACAGTATTTTACCAGCAATGCTCAATTGTTCATGAAATCGCAATATTTTTAGGACTTTTCCAAATTCAAATATTTTGAACCTATAGGCCTAAAAATAATATTTTTTTCTTTTTTTTTTTGAGATTTGAAGACGTGATCTTTCTATTTATCCGCTTACATACACGCGATGTGACTAGCTTTTGAGATTTTACGTTCATTTAACTTTTTCAACATGTAGCTAGAGTTTTAGCTGTCATTCATGGAATAAACTACACGTACATTGTAAATGTAATGCATGGTCTGATTGACATAACTCTGAAGTCACGATTTACCGGTTGGTTGATCCATAGAGAGCACGGGGTTACCCTGACCTAATTCAGCTCCCAAGCCCACCGGCAGTCGGTGGTCTCTGACTTTCTGAATTAATCACATGTGTCAACATCGTTTTTCTCACTATCTCGCCACCCGGGCCCCGTCTTGCCAGACACATGCGTAAAGACCATAACCAGGAATAAAAGAAACATGTACGCCAAACCAGAAATAGCAGATACATGTAGAACAAAACCAGAAACAACAGATACATGTAGGCAACAACCAGAAATAAAATAAACATTAGAAATAACAGATACATTTAGACCAGAACAGAAATAAATTTGCTGCCCAGCGCCCAGCGTCAGCACTGCTTCCGAGCTCTTGTTTTTTTTTCTCTATTTCTTTTCTGCTGCTGCTACTACTACTACTACTACTACTACTACTACTACTACTACTACTACTACTACTACTACTACTACTACTACTACTACTACTACTACTGGTGGGCCCGGTGGTCCAGGGTTAGAACGTCGGCTTCCGACGCAAAAGGTCCCGAGTTCGAACCCTGACGGTTGCGTTCCCTACTGGTTGGGTCGGTGTCAGTATAATGTGACCGGCTGAGACAGTGTGGCAGCACTTACAACTGTCAGACGTCCGTATTGGAGCCTGTCCACAATATAGCCTATATAGTGCTGATGTTCGACGTTAAACCAACTCAACAACAAAAACAACAACAACAACAACTACTACTACTACTACTACTACTACTACTACTACTACTACTACTACTACTACTACTACTACTACTACTACTACTACTACTACCTGCAAGGCACAAAAAAATTAAATAGGTATAGTGCAGCTCTAAGAATACAAAACGATACAGACACATATTTAGCTGCTGCTATTACTGATGCTGCCCTTCTACCAGTAAAAACCACCACACTAACTACTTCCATAATAATAATAGTTTAAAAAAAATAAAACAAAAATAATAATAATAATAATAATAATAATAATAATAATAATAATAATAATAATAATAGTAACAACAACAACAATAATAAGCACAATAGTACAAGGAGTAATAAAAAATAATGACATCAATACGTTTAAACGGTAGGTCCATAGGTAAACTGTTGAGCAAGGCTTTAGTTTTCATGGCAAACAATCGTTTCAGTACACGTTGACACACTGGTTGCCTTAAAGCATGTGCAACCAAGGTCTAATGTAGAGTGACAGGGACATTTAAGTGCTCGCTATAGGCAAACTGGTCTTTGTGTGATGACACTGGCTGGGGAGGGGGGGGGGGGTACATATAATGGTATAACCATGTAGCCTACTTCATTGATCTTTTCTACAAGGACGATTTTTTTCAATGCATTTGCCTACAAAAATTCTTTTGCTATGAAAAAAAATAATTCCTTTCTTGCAGCTCACGTATAGCCTTTGTTTTATTTATTTGGCGTAGTTTCATTTCGATGAGCCAAAGCAACACACAAGAAGAAAAATTAAAATTGAAGGGCAAAGGACCTGTGTTGTCATTCTTGTTGTCTTAGATCAGCATGTGTTCCAATTTTCCCGCACCTACTACAACCAATAACCGAACACGCTACACAGGGGTTTCTCCTTCTGGACCAATCAGAATACGAGATATAATGTGCGGAGAGGGGTCAGATTGATGAAGAAGGGTACACGAGAAGGGCTATTTTGTTTGGAATGTAATGAACGCTAAAAGTATGCAAAAGATTGGAATGTATAATAGTGCATCAAAAGAGACAATTCTGTAAACTCACAATGCATAAAATACTAATCTAACATACTTTAAAAGTATTTTCCATGTGGTTGAAAGATGTACTAACGAGCGTTTTTGCCTTGCTAAAAATAGATTTGATCAGAAGGTGGTGGGTGATGCGAGTCTGCGCCGTGTGGCCCTAGGCCTGGAAGTATTGTCGTCGGTACTACTTGCGATATGTTCATTATATCAAATTTTTAAAACGAATGGCTATGTCTCTGCATTTACATTTGTGTTATGAAGATAAATCATAACTGTATTATGTATGACCGTTGTCTTGTTATGGGTTTATTGTAGGAAACATTAGCAATGGCGAATCTTGCTAGCTATTTTTTCAGCGGATGAATGACACGGATAAGTACGCTGATCGCTTCAAGCTGTTTTTTTGCATAAATTGAGCAATCTCTGACTCTCTTTTTATCTCAATCCACATTCAAACTTGTTTAAATAACACGAAGACACTTTTTTCTAGGTATTATTGATTTGTGGTTAATTTGCGCTGGGACGTAAACAGACATGACCGCACCTCCACTGTACAAGCCCCCTGCGATTTAGAAAGGGGAATAAATTAGGCATTCTAGAAAAAAAAATAGCCGCCATTTTGTACACCACTGTCAGTCTGGATTACTTTCAACTTTTAAAAAACCCTTTTCTAGATTTTAATCATTTTTACGGTAGGTGTTTTCTTATAACATGAATCAATGAGCCAGATGATGGGTTTCCTCTTTTCCACCTAATTTTATCCGTAAACAAGAATTTGACCCATAGATACAAGGGTTATCTCGCTTGATCTCCTCAACTACAATCGCGGAAGTACAAAATAAAATATTTGAACTTTTCATTCATTCTGAGAGAAAATGTATGTAGTTTTCATATTGTAGGTTAAAGAAAAATTAAACTGAATACCACCATGTACTCTTTTAAGCACATTTGAAAAGGATATTTAGCGGGGCACACCCTTTAACGGGAATGGATGTGTTTGTTGATATGACTTTATCACCTATTATCGATAATCTAAACAAAAGGATCAGAAAGGGTACCTAAATGCTAAAACAAAATATGTATTCCTAGAATCTAGATCTATATATGTCTTTTGGTTTGATCTTAGTTTGAGGCCACTGAAAAGTTAATGGTTGGTAACTAATTGGCTCTAGAAAACTAGACCAGATTATGTGTTAATTTATATTGAGATCAAGACGAAATAGATTTAAAAAAGATCTGACAGCCAGTGTTTGGATGATTTGAAATCAACTAGGCCTAATATAAATATTGTTGATTTAGTTCCAGCCTTGATCCACACAGTAGATCTTGATCTACATCTGTAATATCTAATAAATCTAGCTGTAATTTCAACGTCGATATAAACGTTATCTAAAAATCGCAAGATCTAGATAAAAAACTTTGGCTATTGTGAACTGGTTCGCAAGAATGGTGCCTAGATCTAGATCTCAAGGGAAGAGTAGCTTGGTCAATATTGTAGTCAAGTTTAAGGAGGATTAGATCTGGATTAAAATTTGGTGGTGTTTTATGTCTGTATAGATTATTATTTGAGCGCTTTTTATACTAACATTAGTAGCAAGATTAATCATAAAATGAAGAATATTTCAGAGTAATTATGGATTGAGTAGCAGCACTAAAAGTGCTTTAAAACTCTTTCCAGTCTCAAACTTATTATTCTCTTGAGCTAGCAATCAACGGAGTGTCTGTTGATGCAAGTAGAAAGATTTAAATCTTCAGGCCTACGTAATCCATGTTCTTAATATTAGTGGAGTAGCAGAGGTCAGAGAGGATTCTACTTTTAAAACCCCTGGTGTCATCAGTTTTTGTTTTTGAAGGGAATGTAGATTTAAAAACAGAATTCAATCGCAATTGTTCGTGTGCATCTTCATTGATTTTGTTTTGCATTTTCAAGATTTAATATATATGTGCAATAAATTATAAATGTTGTTTTATAACTTAATGAAACTTAAAAGCTAAAAGGGCATTCAATAAATATTAATTTATTTAAATTATTATGATTTATATTATTATAATATTAAAATTTATGTGGTGCTAGTAAAAGCCCTTTTTAGTATTTTGAAACTATAAATTACTAACAGGGTCTAGCTGAGAACACCACTATAGCCGATTATTCATGAAGTAATGGTCGGTTCCTGAGAAGTTAATGCTCGTTGTTATTCGTCATTTAGATCTTTCAAGGGATCTTACAGTGAAAGAATAGTCAGTCTTGAAAGCGTTAGAAAAAAAATGATGAATCTGTGGCACAATTATCTGTAATTAATCCCAATTTATAATAGAGGTGTCAATTCGCATCGTAAGATATGATGCGCTTTAAATACCTATTTTTTAATTTGCATCGTAGAATGCTACGAGTTCTAGGTTTTCTTTAATTCGCATCGTAAAATATGGTGCAATTTAGTTTAAATTAGATGAAATAGATAAATCCTGGTTCATTTTCAATCACGTAACGCTGCACATTTATTTAAGTCTCTATCTCAAATATTATCAATATAAAAGGAAAAAGGAAGCGTATACATTGATTTTATACTTTGAAAGTGGTTACGTAAAATAAGATAGGGCAAAGGCCTTGTTTACTAAAATTTAAAGTATCTTTCTCTATAATTTAGCTTATTTATCTCCAACTCTATAGGATTATATGACTGGTTGTATCATATGCAGGCATTATAAATGTTAGTAGATTTTTTTTTACTGGGGATCACATGGATTATAACATTATAAGCTAGCCTCTGCGCCGAGTTCTAGATCTAGAGTCTAGACACAATGGTCTCCGATTTAACTGAATGGAACCAATATTTACATATAGACAAAATGTACAAACTTTAATGTATAGGTATTCAAATGTTATATTTTAAACTGTGATCTAGATAGATCAATAATTATGCTTTTAAAGTCATTTCTAAAACCAAGTTGAAAAAAACAGAAAATTAAATAAAATATATATTTATATATCTTTTTAAAAATTTTGAAATCTAAATATGATTTCATGATAGTTGTTTTTTTCAACTAAATTCCTTGTTTTATTTCAGTCTATGATGAGAGCCATGTGATATGATTGACGGATGTTGGCAGAGTGCAGTTTTCGCACCAACATGTATGAGGGAAAGAATATTCACTATTCCAGTGCGGACAGCAAGCTGTTGTGTAGTTTCAGCGGCAAGCTGTGCAACCAGAGACGTCTCAACGGTTATGGTTTCTGCGTGCGCCATATACTTGAGGATCCTACGGCGCCTTTCAGACGGTGCGCTTATGTCGCCAAATCCAGCAACCAAATGTGCACGCAGGCCATACCAAACCATGAGGAGCGCAGGTTTGACTTATTTTTTATAGTTTATAGGAAGAAAAAGTGGAAAGGGAGGAAGGCTGTTTTTTTTTCTTTTTTTATGCTTTTTCACGTTTCTTTTTTAAGTATTATATGTAGGTTCTTTTTTGGTCAAAGGCATTTTTTTTCTCTCCTTTTTTGAAGGTAATTTTCATCATCTTTTTTTTATCTAGCAGTATCTTTAAAAAAAAAATATAATTTATTTCCTTCTGTATCATTTTTGACAGGTACTGCAACAACCACATGCAAGTTTTGGGAATGCTGCCCAAAAAGGAAAGAAAAAAGAAAGAGAAACTATCAATTACGCAGGATTCTAAATTGTCCATTGCTGCTGTTGGATTAGCAAAGACCAAATTCAGTCTTTCAAGCGCAAAAGATCTAGGCAGTGGTGGCCTGTCAGGAGTGAAATCTCCACACACACCTGTTGTTGCAGTGACAACAGATTTAGACGATCCGTACGCATTTCCCGATGGGGGACCTGCAGAGGCAAAACTTCCTGGCGGATCGGCTCTGGCAGGTTTGACCCACGTCACTGCGGACAGCATCCTCGGGAAGTCCCTCCAGTCGGGCCAGGGCTTCGTTAGATCCGCCAGCGACATCACGTCATGCAGCAGCAGCAGCTGTCTCAACATGACCGGGGGCTCGATCATCGCAAAGTTCTACCCAGAACTGGCAGAAAAGTTGGAGAAAGCAAGGACGAAGCCTGTGGCCGAGCCCAAGTCTTCAGTCAAGAGCAGAGCTCGTACCTCCAGAACCATGAACAAACTGCAGACAAAGATTGCTCAGAACAAAATCAATGAGAAAATAAGGAAGTCACAAGAGTTAAACTACAGCATGACAGACTCAAACTCCAGCCCGTTGCAGATGTCGAGCCCTGAGCAGAGTCTGAGCATGGAGCATAGCCCAAGCCCCGGGGGAGACTTCAGCCCGGCCACGACGTCATCCCAGGCGTTCAGTCCGCAGGCCGGCACCACGCCAACCCCCACCCCCCAGTTCCACTCGCACCCCAGCCTGGCTCTGCCGGGCTTGCCGGGCCTGCCGTCTGCTCTGGCCGGGTATGAGCAGAGCCAGCTGAGCGCGTTACAGGAAGTCCCGCCCCTGCCCCAGGTGGACACTTCCTTCCTGGCGACGCTGGCTGCTCAGGATAACCTCGGCTTTCAGAGCGGGGCCGGCGATGATGTCACCTCAATCACCTCCGCCTCCTCCGTGCCTGGGCCTGGCGGAGATTTATCCTCCTCCTCGTGCTCCGAGCGCCTACAGCTACCCCAGACACCTCCGCGACTCCCTCCCCCGTACCCTGGGTCTTCCACGTTGTCGACACCGTCCTCCCAGACCTCGGCCGACATGCCTGTTGTGACCTCCACGTGTAGCCAGGCTCGACGTCGCAGCACTCCCCAGTGTGGGGGGCTCGCGCAGACGGGTCCCTCAGGGCCCCAGTCAGATGGCATGTTCGCCGTCCCCCCCTTCACGCCTCCACAGCAGTCTTCCCGACACAGAAACCTGCAGAGCCAGATCCCGCAGTCCTTCCTCTCCCCTCCGTCATCTTCCCCATACTTATCAGCCAGATCATCGTCAAGTTACCAGTTTTCTTCGTCCACTTCGGAGGAAGTGTCTGCCGCATCCAAACCTCTCCGTCATCCACAAGCAATTGTGTCGACATCGTCGTTCCCTTCTCTGCCAAGCTCGAGTGACATATTCTCCATGTTCAACTTAACTAAGAGACAAGCTGGTCTAGACTTGGGGACGGGTCTCCTGTCGCAATCTCATATGCTTCAATGCCCCAGCACCGTGGCTGCTCACATGAGTCTGCCCCCTCCCCCTCCCTACGTCCCTCCAACAGTACTTTCTAAAGTGTCGACGCCGGCTCACCAGTTGAGCGTGGTAACTTCCAAAAGCAAGGCCTCGACATCGGTACACAGCGTGCTGCCTTCCTCCGTACCCACAGTGTCCGTGCCTCACACAAAGTTTAAAAAACTGAGGGGGCTTTTGTCCGAGGCATCCGCCAAGAGAAAACTGAAAAGTGACCTGGCTTGGGATTACTACTCCCATTATGTGAAAAGGAAAAGGAATAACCATAACTTTACGGAATCTAGTAAGTGTTATACATAAAGGGTGTTTGTCTACCTTACTCTTAACTTAATTAGGATTTTATTTCTTTGGTTGACTTTAAAAATAATTTTGATCACTTTTTCCTTCTTTACTGTAAAACAAGTACATTGGGAAGTTTTAAAGGGAATATAATTATTTGAAAATTGCTGAGTCTAAGACATTGTGTGAAAAAAACCACCAGGATCTTCAAATAATAGGCTTCATCCAGGTTTCAACTTGAGTTGCATTGAAAATTTCCTGTTGTCATAAGTCATTGAAATAGAATTATATATATGTGCGTTTGAAATTTGATTTTGAGCATCTTTTTTCTTTAGGTCATCAATTTTTAAAAATTTAAACACAGGAGAAAGTCAAATACTATCATTTATAATCATGCCTCATAAATTAACACTTTAAAAACTTTTTCTGATACGCATGAACTAAAGAGAAAGAAATTCGGTTTTTCTACTATGTGCCAAGAATTATAAATTTTCCAAGTTTTGTTGATCACTAAGTTACGAAATGAACATTACTCCAGGTCTCTTTAGTTCGGACGATGGCACAGAAGACGAGGATGCAGATCTCTTGCCCTGGCAAAGAAACATGTTTTCTGCATCATCAGATGAAGAGGATGAAGTTGAGGATGATGATGATGAGTAAGGACTCTTTACAATCATTTTTTATCTAGGCTGAAAATAAATTTCACCCAAAATTGTTCATTTTAGCTCATATAATTGCTGCATGATGCCAGTTTTCTTAAATTCACTGTCACATTTTGTTCCTAGATTTGTTTTTGTCTTAGTGATTTTAAATGTTTTCAAAAACTGGCGGAGAAACACAGATATTGACATGATTCAACATCAAAACTATACAAGCAATGTACGAAGGAAATAGCTTTCTCGGTGATATATTAATCTTCCTTAAATGTACTGATTTTCAATTTAAAAAAAAGTTCAGAGTTCAGTATATGTCTGTCTGTGAAAGTTTTATGTATTGTGATTCATTATGCTATGCTGCTTAACACAAAAAGAGTTGACCAGTAAAAAAATTATAAACCAGTTGGCATAAACACTGAAACAGAACCTTTTACAAGAAATGTTTGAAGGAAATAGTGGTGCCAATTTTCTTTGAATTTACAGATTTTCAGTAACATAAAAGTAGGCAGGTCATAGTTCAGTCAAGGTTTTGTCAACAGACCCTGATTTTTAATTCACTATGCATTGCCGCTGTACACAAGAGGTCCAGTACAAAAAATAGTGATCCAGTTGGAATCACTGCTTTCTATTTCAATGACTAAGATGAAAAAAATAAACCTTTTTTCTCTTTTCCTTGCATGTCCCTGTATCTATAGAGGGGGTGCAGTGGTCCAGGGGTAGAACATCGGCTTAAAGGTCCCGAGTTCGAATCCTGGCTGTTGCGTTCCCTACTGGTTGGGTCGGTGTCAGTATAATGTGACCGGCTGAGACAGGAGTCATGGTATCCCCGCCCTGTCTCGTGTATGGCAGGACATAAAATTGTCAGACGTCCGTCATGGGGCCCTTCCACAATATAGTGCTGCTGTTGGACGTTAAACCAACCCAACCAACCAACTAACCAACCCTGTATAATGATAATCTAACTTTTGTCCAATCTACATCAGAATCGGAAACACAGTGCCCATGGGTATGCGACCGACAAAGATCTCACTGTTGAAGACGCAGCTTCGGCGCCAGTGGGTGCAGGGACGCAGAGCGGTGCGGGTCAACGGGGAAGTCAGGCAGGCTCAGAACGAGGCTACGCTTGCTCTGATACGAAGCGCGCGCGAGAGCGGGGCCTGCGCGGTGCGCGCCCTGTGGCAGATCAAGCATGTGAAGAAGTCGAAGAAAAGGTGAAAATCTAGATCTAGCCTCTAGTTGTATACTCTGTGGATTTTTTTTCAATCTTACTTATTGTAATATTTTTGTGTGCAAAGATGTATAAGAGGGACAAGATATATGAATAAAAGCAACAGATTTCAAATTACAAACCAGTAGGCATGCATTTAAACTATTTGTACATGAACAAAAATGAACAAAATTTAACAAAATAATGAATGGACAGAAAATGGCAAAAATATGCACATTACATTTTTTATAAGTATAGCGGCATCATAAAATTTTATAATTAAAACCTTTTTTTTTTTATAACTGTGCTTCATGCCAGACTTATCAATAGTCTTGCTTGCACCTGTCTAAAAAACCATTCTGTTAATGTTCCCCAGGTTGAAAAAGCGGAAGAGCAAATTGAAGCAGTGCTGCCACAAGAACGAAAAGGAAGGGCGGTGCGCCAGAGTTTGTCTGCCCTACGCAAACCACTGTGTGAAGCGTATCCTTTCTTTTTGCCTCTGTTGAATAATGGTTCTGTTCAAACTGGGGGGAATGATGATCAAAGAGACAGGGAAAAGGAATCATAAATTGTTATTTGGCGATTTTGAACATAGGGTAGAATAGTTTTTTCCTTCTTTACTGTAAAACAAGTACATTGGGAGGTTTTAAAGGGAATATAATTATTTGAAAATTGCTGAGTCTAAGACATTGTGTGAAAAAAACCACCAGGATCTTCAAATAATAGGCTTCATCCAGGTTTCAACTTGAGTTGCATTGAAAATTTCCTGTTGTCATAAGTCATTGAAATAGAATTATATATATGAATATAATGATTTTGAGCATCTTTTTTCTTTAGATCATCAATTTTTAAAAATTTAAACACAGGAAGAAAGTCAAATACTATCATTTATAATCATGCCTCATAAATTAACACTTTAAAATCTTTTTCTGATACGCATGAACTAAAGAGAAAGAAATTCTGTTTTTCTACTATGTGCCAAGAATTATAAATTTTCCAAGTTTTGTTGATCACTAAGTTACGAAATGAACATTCCTCCAGGTCTCTTTAGTTCGGACGATGGCACAGAAGACGAGGATGCAGATCTCTTGCCCTGGCAAAGAAACATGTTTTCTGCGTCATCAGATGAAGAGGATGAAGTTGAGGATGATGATGATGAGTAAGGACTCTTTACAATCATTTTTTATCTAGGCTGAAAATTAATTTGGCCCAAAACCATTCATTTTAGCTCATATAATTGCAATGATGCCAGTTTCCTTAAATTCTCTGTCACATTCTGTTCCTAGATTTTATTTTGGTCTTTGTGATTTAAAATGTTTTCAAAAACTGGCGGAGAAACACAGATATTGACATGCTTCAACATCAAAACCATACAAGCAATGTAGGAAGGAAATAGCTTTCTCAGTGGTGCCAGTCTTCCTTAAATGTACAGATTTTCGATATAAAAAAAGAAGTTGGCTGGTCAGAGTTGAGTAAAAGTCTGTGAAAGGGTTAAATGTATTGTGATTCATTATGCTATGCTGCTTAACACAAAAAGAGTTGACCAGTAAAAAAATTATAAACCAGTTTGCATAAACAGAACCATTTACAAGAAATTTTAAAAGGAAATATTGATGCCAATTTTCTTGAAATTTACAGATTTTCAGTAACATAAAAGTAGGCAGGTCATAGTAATGATAGTTCAGTCAAGGTTTTGTCAACAGACCCTGATTTTTAATTCAGTATGCATTGCCGCCGCTGTACACAAGAGGTCCAGTACAAAAAATAATGATCCAGTTGGAATCACTGCTTTCTATTTCTATGACCAAGATAACAAAAACATTTTTTTTTCTCCCAAATTTTCTTTTCCTTGCTTGTCCCTGTATGTATAATCTACCTTTTGTCCAATCCACATCAGAATCGGAAACACAGTGCCCATGGGTATGCGACCGACAAAGATCTCACTGTTGAAGACGCAGCTTCGACGCCAGTGGGTGCAGGGGCGCAGAGCGGTGCGGGTCAACGGCGAAGTCAGGCAGGCCCAGAACGAGGCTACGCTTGCTCTGATACGAAGCGCGAGAGAGAGTGGGGCCTGCGCGGTGCGCGCCCTGTGGCAGATCAAGCATGTGAAGAAGTCGAAGAAAAGGTGAAAGTCTAGATCTAGCCTCTAGTTGTATACTCTGTGGATTTTTTTTTCAATCTTACTTATTGTAATATTTTTGTGTGCAAAGATGTATAAGAGGGACAAGAAATATGAATAAAAGCAATAAGTTTCAAATTATATATCATATGCATGTATTTTAACTATATGTTCATGAACATAAATGAGCAAAAAAAAAAAAAATAATGAATGGACAGAAAATGGCAAAAATGTGCACATTACATTTTTGTATAAGTATAGCTGTATCACAAAATTTTATAATAAAAACCTTTTTTTTTTTTATAACTGTGCTTCATGCCAGACTTATCAAAAGTCTTGTTTGCACCTGTCTAAAAAAAACATTCTGGTGATGTTCCCCAGGTTGAAAAAGCGGAAGAGCAAATTGAAGCAGTGCTGCCACAAGAACGAAAAGGAAGGGCGGTGCGCCAGAGTTTGTCTGCCCTACGCAAACCACTGTGTGAAGCGTATCCTTTCTGTTTGCCTCTGTTGAATAATGGTTCGGTTCACTCTGGCGCGAATGATGATCGGAGAGATCGTGAAAAGGAAACATAAAAATGTCAAAAATAATAATAATAATAATGATAATAATAATAATAATAAGAAGAAGAAGAAGAAGAAGAAGGATAAAAGTATTAATTTATAGAAAATAGATAAAAATAAATACAATTTACAATTTTTTTTAATGCCTACGCTTTGACAAGAATTTGAGATGACTTTATCAAATTATATACAAAAATTTGAATTGTTCTTTTGGAAGAAATTGGTGTTTTTTTTATTATTAGGAATATTAATACTGCATGAAGGCACTCCTATATTTTCAACAGTAGGGGAATCTCTTGGCTTTGAGCCTTCGTTACATTCTTCTTTGACTTTGCATCAGATATCACATATAATGTTGATCAGCAGCTGTTTGACTTCTGCACGGCCAAGTTTGCCAGCAATGTCCAGTGTTGTCTCCCCTCCTTCGACCTGCGGCACGAGCTTCCTCTGTGTCAGGAGCACGCTGCGAAAGCTGTGAGTGTTGGGATCTTGGTTCTCATTCAACACATTGTGTCTTGTAGTTAATTTACGAATTTTCAGTAAAAAAAAAAATTGGCAAGTCAAGAGTTCAGTAAAAAACTGTCAGGGGACCTTGCTTCATGTTACATAGCAAACTTTTGTTTAGTGATTAGTAAAATTCTTAATAAATTTAGTTATTTAAAAGAGCATAAATTTCACTCTCTTTAATTTGTTTCATACTAGTTACCGTAGAATTGAAGCAGAGCTCTCTCAATAAATTAGGGGGGGCGCAGTGGTCCAGGGGTAGAACATCGGCTTCTGATGCAAAAGTCCCGAGTTCGAATCTTGGCTGTTGCGTTCCCTACTGGTTGGGTCGGTGTCAGTATAATGTGACCGGCTGAGACAGGAGTCATGGTATCCCCGCCCTGTCTCGTGTGTGGCAGCACATAAAATTGTCAGACGTTTGTCTTGGGGCCCGTCCACAATATAGCCTATATAGTGCTGCTGTTGGACGTTAAACCAACCCAACAACAACAACTCTCACTAAATTCACAGGATAACTACCAAAGACTTCTGGAGCTGGAGAACAAGAAGAAGCCCAGGAAGAAATCCAAGCCCCCGGCTCTGACTCGGCCCCCGCGGAAAGGCAAGAAGAAGAAGAAAGGCCGCTACAGCAAGGCCCAGCAGCCCATGCCTCCACCCCAGTCCATCGCTCTGGATTCAAGTGAGTGCATCCACCGACACTGCTCTTACCGAGTTGTCTTTGTTGTTTTAACACTTGGGTAGCCCCAGTGTAGTTTTTGCTAAGTGTCCAACTTCCGGCTTATTTAGCTCCGAAGTAGGTGATGTCAGAGGGAATCTCTCTACTATATTTTCATGCTGAAATTGATTTTTCTCTCCCCCAAACTTACCTCCTATGGTTTTTGATTCTGCTTTAATTGTTTTGTTTTCTTCATTTATATTATCTCTTTTTTTTTTATTTATCTTCCTTCCACGGCATGTCCAGCTCTGTCTGATGTGGATGTGACGAGCATCGACCCTGCTCGGCCCGAGGACGAGATGGAAGGTCTTCCCACCCTGCCCACATCAGACGCGGTCACGAGAGACGGGCGGATAGCCCCTGCGCCCTCAGTGCTAGCGCCTGGAGGTTCGAATCCGGGGACTGGACAGTCAAGCGCTGCCGCCTCGGACAAGGAGGGCAGTAAACACCTGGACCACACGGCGCTAGAGCTTCCAGACTCCATCCTGCCTTCAGGTAGTGCTGGGCTTACTGGGCTTGGTCTTGTTATGGTCTATGTGTAAATATAAGACATGTTTAGCTGTCTCTGCGGAGTTATGCCATTTTTGGGGGAAAATTATCAGAAAAAAAAAACAATTGCAAATTGTCCACTTCATCCAGGTTTGGACAAGCTATCTGATCCTAATCTCATCATGTATTACTCTTTACTCTCTAGGAATCCAAATCTCTTGACGTATTACTCTTTTACTCTCTAGGAATCCGAATCTCATGACATTTTACTTTTTACTCTCTCCAGACTTTGACAAGCCGTTTGAGCTGCCGCTGGAGCAGGCGACGAATCTCCTGGAGGAATCCGCCCTTCAGGAAGTGGTCAACAAGATGCCCTTCGACGCTCTCGACCTGTTTGGTGAGTGGCTGGGTTCAAATCCTACTATTATGATACAGATAAGGCAGTCCCAAAACGGTGAGAGCAAGACTTAAGATCCCTAGAGGAGGCTAGTATTTAAGGGAATTTGGTGAAAATAGACGACAAGGGGCAGTCACAAAACCTAGCTAGCTCGAGAGAGACAGATACTGAGTTCAAATAGATTTATGAATGTTTCGTGAAGGAAAAACTAAAAGACTGCTTTTTACTTTAATGGTCATTCACATTTTGACCACTATATCAAGTTATCATTGTAATGGTCGATATCCAAACTCTTCATCTAAATGTGAATGAAATTCCCTGTTTTCTTGACAGTGATTCCTAGAGTACAGTTTGTAGACCTTGTTTTCTCTAGATCACTACCATTCAATTTCCCCCTTGATTTAGCCTTTGTAAATGTATGTTAGCCGTTTTCTCAAAACTGATAAGTTTGACATATAAATGCCTTTTTTTGTTTTTCATTGGATTGATCTCAAATTTAAGTTGGGGAACGCTTATTACTATAAAAAATACTTTGTATCAAAGGATGTTTTGCTAAGTTGTCTTTTTAATGAAATACAGATGGCCATAAATATGGCTTTTTTTCAATACCTCTCTTATTAGCTTTTAAAACGTGGGCAGTTTTGACATAAATAGCGAATCAAAATTCCTTCTTAAATAATACATTGAAAGTCACTTTTTTCCTCATGTTTGCAGGAAAAACCGGCGAGGTGGACCACGAGCCTGACGCGGTGGGTGACCTCCCCTCCCAGCAGCAGCAGATCATACCATCGTCCAGCACGGCATTGTCGTTGTCGTCGTCGTCCGTCGTGACCTCCACTGACCTCAACTCGGCCGCGCTGGAGAAGCTTCTGTCCGGGACGATGTCCGAGGAGGAGTCGATGCAGCTCGCCATGGTCCTGGCACAGAGCCTCCACTCCGACGCAGAGCTCGGCCGCCATGCCAGGCTGCTGGCCGAGGCCGGGGGGGTTGCCACGGGAGACGGCTTGGACATCGTCGGGGTGGACGGCACGATGTTTGTGCCGGGTGGTAGTAGTGGAGAAGTGGCGGGAGTCGCTGGGATCGTCGGATACGGAGGGATGGATCTCGTCGGAAATGTCGGAGGGGCGGAGGTAATCGGGGAAATGGGAATCACAGCAGGGGGTGGGATGAACGGATTTGCTGGGAACAGCGCTGAAGAAAATTTTATGTTATCGTCTCCCGTCACGACTGGTTTGGGCCAGCCTTTATTGCCCGGCAGAAGCATGCCCTCATCTTCATCACAAGCACTGGGAGGTGTGATGGGTCTCGCTCCTGCAGACTCTGGTGCTTCCAGCAAGGCGGGGATTGAACCAAGCCGCGGCCTTTTGACTCCCCATCAGAACCACAATCCGCCTGCGACTGGACCCCCAGCCTACCACTTGTCTAGCAATAGCCTCGGGTCTTCCAAGCTAGGCTGTCAGGATCCAATGCAGAAAGCCACGACGTCTTCACAGTCCTTTCATCATCAAAACGCCCATCCACCGCAGCACCAACATCAACTACAACACCTGCAGCAGAAACAGAATCAGCAGCGGCTGCAGCACCAAGCTCATCACCTGCAAAAACTTCAGCAGCATCAGGTATTGCAGCAACAGCAACAGCAGCAGCAGCAGAAACAGCAGTTGAACCAAGCTGCTGGTGAGTCTTCAGATACGGTCCCTTCCATACTGACGACCGATTTGAACGCCGTGTACGGCCAGATAGACAGTCTTGGCCGGTTCCAACTGGCTGCTGCACAGAAAACTCAAGGTCAGGGTCTCGGGATGAACCACCTAAGCGGCCTTGACCCTTTCACATCGTCTCCGCCTTCGTCGTCCGTCACAGCCACCACAGCCAAGGCTGTCATCAGACACTTGCCGTCAGGCGCGGTCTCGTCTCCTACCTCAGCAAACACGTCATCAGCATCGCCGTCTCTAACCTCGCTGCCCTCCGGTGTAGGGCAAAGAACTGTTGCGCCCGTTGCCGTCGGAAACGTCCTGTCCCAATCCCTGACCAGCACAAAAAACCTCATGTCTTCTCCTCCCAACGTCTGCCTGCAGCAGCAGCCGTCAAGGGTTGCCATGACTACCCAGCAGTATCAGAACATTGTTCTACAGCAACCAGTTCCCTCAGTATGTTCCACGACATCGTGTCTTGCCTTAACCGCCCCCTCTTTTTCAAACGCCAAGTTGGCCACAGTCAGCCAGTCGCAGACTAATGCTCTAAAGATGCAGCAGCAGCAACAGCAACAACACCAACACCAACTGCAGCAACTACAGATGCGGCAGCAGCAGATTCAACTGCAACAACAACAACTTGGAGCATCTCCAGCGACGGTGAAGTACATGCTCCAGGTAGCATCATCATCATCATCATCATCATCATCATCATCATTATCCGCGGCCACATCCCAGCCTCCCCTGCCCTCCCGAGCCAAGCTGATGCTCTCAGACACCAAAGCCAACGCAGGCCAGGACATTGTTCTGAGGGGCGCGTCACCCAAACCGTTTGGCCTGACGAAATTCTCACCCGGTGCTCACAGACTTAACCTCAATCCGGGGGCGTACCAGGACGGCCCGAAACAGTCCAACTTCCCGCCTCGGGAGTTCAAACCAGCGACCCGTCCCGGCTAAAGCTGACATCCTCCGGGGCGAAACTTCTTGACGCCAACACAAACAAGATGAGCTTGACCAAGAGCTTCAACACATCGGCTTCCTCATCCTCCCCATCCCCGCCTTCCTACAGTTCTCTGAGCTCGAGCCCCAAGCCCCCCGGGTTTGTGAAGCTCTTGCCTGGTGTACCCGGGACCTCAGCCCCACCTTCATCATCATCGCCGTCATCGTCAATGTCGACGTCGGCACTCATGTCGAGCCCGTTCAGACCTCACAACCTTCTAGACGGGGCTGACAGCGCGACCTCCGAGCTGATCTCCGTGACCGTGCGCCAGCCGTCCTCCATGGAGTCGGTCCCGTCCACCGTGCGGCACACGCTGCCTGACGTCTGCCCGACGCCCATGACCCTCCCGTCCACCCCGCCCCTCCAGCTCCCCCCGTCTCTCGGACATCAGCAGGTGTTCCCGGGCTCGTCACCTCCAGCGTCCTTACAGCCGTCGCTTTCCTCATCGCCATCGCCGTCATTGTCGCCCTCCAGAACATTATCTCACTCACACTCGCAGAACATTTCGTCATCCGTATCAGCCTCCCCCACCGCCATGAAGCTCTCTGGCTGGCAGCATTCCTTGCCCCCCTCCTCCTCCTCCTCCTCACCGATTCAGTGCGGCCCAAACAGTTCCTCTCAACCAACCCAGCATCAGCATCAACACCAACAACAGCAGCAACTCACGGTCCAGCAGAACGGCCTTCAGTTCCTCCCGACTGCCGCGGGTGGGGGGAGTGTGGTGGGCATCGGGAGCCGGGCGGCTCAGGTGGTCAACAAGTTCCAGGGGAACAAGACGGCCAAGGCGAAGAACAAGGCGACGAGCGTGGCTGCGGCAGCCGCGGAGGCAGCGAGACTCTCGGCCCTAGCCAGCGCCGCGGGCGTCCCAGTCGTGTGTAACCCCGTGTCTCTGCCCGGCTTCGCCCAAGGTCAAGGACTCTCCACGCCCAGCTTCAAGAGCTCTGGATCCTCGTGATATCACACACGGCGGGGGGAAGTTTCTGTTAAAAATGTGCGTATATCTTGCAGTTGAGCTGAAAAACAAGGGCATGGTGCAAAAAAATACAGTAGTAATAATGCAACAGAAACAGTTTCGAATGTGCGTCTTGTATTGTTCCTGAGCTGTGGAATAACTAATTTTTATGTAAAAAAAAACATACTGATCACACACTGGGGAAGTTTCAATTAATCTTTTCACATCATAAGATTTAAAGCCTTTTCATTGTGTGGGTGCACTATTCTGGGGAATTTTTCAAAACTTTGTAAAAAGTAAAAACGATATTATTTGGAAATGGAAATTGTGCAGATCACTACAAAGAGGTTTCTTACACAAGCATGATTGGAAAAGGTTTAAATTCACTAGTGTAAAATGTCACAGTTTAGCTGTCAATGGCAAGGTAAAACCAAAAATATTCTAAGAGTTAGAAAACTGGCGTTTCATATGTTTTGCAATTGTAGAGCTGCATATTACCTGCTTTAATGTTTAAAAAAAAAAAAAAGAAATTATTTGTGCCTCGCCATGGGAAAGTTACTGCATTTCAAAAGATTTATTCATTCTCTTTCTGTTTGAAAGATGTAGGCCAAACTTTTTTTTTGTTTGTTATTCAAAATCTCAAATCAAAAGAACAGGTAACAAAAATCCTTTTTTTCCCCCTGTGCTATAATTAGTGCTGATAGTGAAAAGCTCTTTAAGTACAAGGAATTAGGGCATTTTTTTGTAGTTATTGTGACATTCATATCACCACTGGTCTACAATTTTGTCATAAGCCATTTTTCGCTACTTTTAAGATAATCAATATATATATATATATATTCTTTTTTTCCTTTATTTCTGCCTTACATTCGACACAAGTTTCTGTAAGCCAGCGCAGAAAATGCAAACTCTTATAAGCCCATTTTTGATCTAAGACTTTTGTTAGATAGATCTCATTTTCACTGTTACAGCGATATATCAGTGGCATTTTGGCATACGTCTCGCTCATACCATAATCACACTAGCACAGTGATAAATGTAGGTTACAGTTATACAGCAATACACAGTTATAATGTTGTTTTTTTTTGTATATGCCAAGGCTTATTATCTCTGTTTCGGTATTCAAAAAAGAAATATTCTGGTTCGAAGGAAAATTATAATTCATTTTTTTTTATTATTGTTTATAGTAAGGCTGCCTTGCCCTTTTCAATAATTGCACACACATGTATTTCAAATTCAAATGTTGAAAGGTCTACATGTATTCATTTTTATTTTCTCAAAGAAACTGTGATCTCTTTAATGGCAAAACTTGACATATCTTTAACAATATTGTATACGTCTTTTTACTTGCAACTCCTGCGAGAGAGTCATTCATAAGTGTTTTTTTTTGTAAGATTTTTTTGGAGCACAATAACAACACCATAACAAATGAAATGAAATGCCTCATCTGCTTGGATGAGTTTGATACAATACCAATGGCCTTGTTCGTGTGCCATACATACAGCGAACGACATGGAGACAGGAGACATCTCCCATACCCGGTTCTTGCACTCATATTGCCCCAGCTGGTCGCACAAGTTTCTACTTTTTGTTGTTGTTGTTTTTTTTTTTGTTTTTTTTTCCTATATAGGATCTCAAAGTCCAACAGGGCAGTCAAGTGGATTCGTGAAGTATTGATGTTTGTTCACATTTCTAAACCTGAAAGATAATGTTTGATAGGAAATGTGTCAACAAAGTGAATTTGTTTGTTTTCTGTCATCAACGGGACACTGTTATAGTGTTGAATCAAAATTGGTCATTCTCACTGCAATGAATTATATTTTTTAAAATTTTGAGCTGATTATTGTCTCTGTAGGGGTGTAATATAATGAAAATATATATTGTAAAAGAAAAGGAAAAAAACAACAACTTTGGTATTGACAAAAGCTATCAATTTCAAAAGAGGGTCAAAACAATATTCTACAAATTAGCACCATTATCATCAAGTTAGAAAAATGAGTGCACTCAGATTGTTTCATAGAAATTGAAGTAATTGAAGAAAGGTATATGGAATATATATTTAAAAAATAATTAGTGCTAAATATTGTCGTAAATTGGACTCATAATCAAGGTATGCCTCTCCTGTGTTTCATTCATAGGTACATGTACGTTTATTTTCATGCTTTAAAAACAACGTGGTAATCTTGGTAGAGCATTGGCTTCCAACGCAGGAGGTCAGTGGTTGCAGACTCGTTTTTCTTGCTACTGGTTGGGTCTGTGTCAGTCACAGTGTAATGTGATCAGCCGAGCGGGTGTTACGCTGTGGGGTTCTCATTTCTGTCGCCACACAGGACTTTTCTTGAGATCTAGGAAAGGTTGAAATCAGGAGAAAGTTTGTTGGTTTTTTTCTCTGCGAACATACTTTTTTTTAAAGATGTGTGGTGAACCAAAAAGGATACTAATTCAAGAAAATACCAAAAAACTTAGGTTGTGATCTGTGATCCAGTTTTCATAGAGTGTTAGTTTGATGCAATTCTTATCCTATAGCTAGCTAGGCATTCGAATCAGTGAATCATTTAAGCCTCTTGATTCCTTGAGGTACATAGTGCCGCAGAATCAGTGATCAACTCAATAAAAAAAAAATCATTCGGTACTTGCACGAGGCCAAAGTACTTGCTATGACATATGTGCAATGTATGGGTTGTAAAGTGGGTATGTATACAAAGCACTCCTTGGTTGTGAATGTGAAAAAATGTGCTTTGCCTAGAGAATTTAATTTATAAGAGTTTTAAGGCCCAATGCAAGGCCTCCACAGCTTAAAAATAATCAATTATATGTGCTCAGGCGTAATCATATATTTAAATATCTTTACATGGCAGAAGGTCTAAGTCATACTTCTATGGGAGGCATGTGTCTATCTGGCGTGTATACTTTGAGGAATAAATGATTTGTACCATCTCTAGTCTATGCATGTATTTGAAAACTAGATTGTGGAAAAAAACTTGTTCAATGAGAAAACAAGCAGATTCTACATTTCTGTTTTCTAGGATTGGGCAGGTTTTCAGTTATTTCTGTTGTGAGCAGGAAAAAAAACACAACTTGTACTGCAAATTCTCTACTTTTTCCCACGTTTAAATAAGTATAATGTATGTTTGCTATAGGGTACAAAACTATGTATTGCAATGTACAAATTCATATGGTGCATTGGTTCTTCAGCATCATGTCTAAAATCAAACTATGGTTCTGTTGACTTTTTTCTAAAACCTGTTTTTCAAATGAAAACATTTCTTTGAGCCATTCGTTGATTTTAGATAACTTGTGTTATGGCTCTTCCTCACACGCACACCCACACACACACTCAGACACGCCTCTGGGGTCCCATCAGCAATATAGCTTAGTTTCTGACGCTGATGTACAGAAATCAACCTTCCCCTGCCTTTTGCGCAAAGTGAACACACACACACAAATTCTTAAATTTTTAATCTCAGATTACTTGTAAAACCATTGTTTATTTAATTCCTTGTAAAACTATTGTTTATATTTTAAAAAGTACTTCCGTGTTTGATCAAAGGTAAAGCATTGACTGTAAAGTGTTATTGTCACAATCTCTTTTTCTAAAAGTTAAAGAATCTGATGTTTTATTGTGACCAAGTTTCCTTATAATTTATCAGTGCCAGTTTGAACTTTGGCTGAGATATACTGTTCACTGTTGAGTTTGATTGTGAGCTGAAATATTACGTGTATGTGTGTACAGTGAAGCTGGCTCAAGATAAATATACCCTGTCTGAGATCTCTAAACTTTTGTTTTGTATAATTATAAATAATTTATAAACTGAAGATAATCCCCTGTCAATAGGTCAATATTTATATGTATAAATCAATTTCGTTATTAGTCTGTATAGTTTATAAAGTACATGTATTTCCTATGTACCAATATTTCCTCTAGGGTTGAAGATTGAATGACTATGAGTGCTTTTGTCTTAACTTCGTGTAACACAAAGAGCTGTCCTCATGATTACTGTGATCTGACTCAACTGTCCACACGCCTGCTCTATAAATTAAAGTCTGTGTTTAGGGGAAGCCATTCAGTAAGCAGGCCTACTTCTATACCAGTGTTTTGTTTTGTATGTTTACATAACATGTGTTCTAAAGTAATAGCAAAGATGTTGAAATTGTGAGAGGCTTTATGGGACAATTTTACTTATGGGTTAGGATTATCAAGGCGAAATTTATCAAGCGCCTTAATTTCAAGAGAAAAACAGAGAGAACACTCGTCACGCTAGCCTCCTGTATAAACAGGGTGAGCTTTTTTTGTGAGATGTCTCGCTAACATATATTGTCTCTGGTAATACTCAGGGAGTACGTTTAAGATAAACTATGTTCTTATGTCAACTAATTACGAAGCACCTTTTAGCCATTTCTTCTCTTTCCAGTCATTGTTAAACACAAACTTGGGATAAAACAAGGTTTATCTTTTAGCGGATTTCACTGTATGTGTTATGTTGTATGGAGTAATAGTCATGGAATTTTCATATTGGCAGTATGAGAATATTATTGGTGATCAATGTGACCAAAAACACATTGGTTTTTTTTTTTGGTTTTTTTAATGTTCTGAATTGAGCCAAAGCATTTTTTGGCTGTTTATTTCGTATATGAATGAAATATGTTCAAGAATATTGTGTCATAACTTGATGTGCTTTTTTGTACTATATTGTACATATAATTTTCACATAAAATGTCAAAATAATTAGAGAATTGTAAAAAATAATGTTATTACTATAATAATGTATTAATGTCAATATTGTTTAAAAGAATTGTGTTTCTTCTGTTACAATTACTGCTACATAATATTAGTTGCCTCTAACTATGACTTACGGCGGTTGCAAGCTAAGAAATAAATGTTTTACATCAATTGACTCACAGCCTTGTCTACTCTATTGGATTTTTTGTTGTTTTTGTTTGCTTCAATGGAAAATCTTGGAGGGTACTTCCACACCCCAGGGGTCACTTTTAGTTTTACAATACATGGAATTGAAATATTTATTAGTTAAGTTTTCAGTATTCCTGAAAAACTCTGACAAATGATAACAACATTGTGTCCAAAATTTTGAAAATGAAACCTTCTTTTCGTCCTTCTACTACTACTAAACCACGTCGTCCTCGTCATTCTCCTATTGCTACTGGTAGGCCTACTCCTCTTATCTTACACCTAGCCTTGCTTCTGCTCCTTTTCTTAGTCCTTATCTTACTCATCTTGCTCATCATCATCATCGTCCTCCAGCTGCTGTTCCTCCTCTTCCGTCTGCGCCACCTCTAACTCCTCCTCTTTCGCATGCGCCTTCTCTCATTCCTCTTCCGCCTGCACCTTCATTTCCTCTTCCTCTCTAGCATGCGCTCATATCACTGCTGCTCCTCTTCCTCCACCTGCTGCTTCTACTCCTCTTGTTCTTTCTACATTGGCTACAATGTGGGGGTACAAAGTCACCTCCGACGAACGATCAGTTATGCATCAGTTCTTTGTCTATTTGACAGGTGGGGGCACAAAGTCACCCCCTATGTACTGATACAAGATACAATAGTAAAACACGACATACAGATAGAGTTAATTGCTACAAGGCCATGATAATAGCAACATTGACAACAACAAAACAACTCTCTCACAACATGAAGTAAATCTTCCTCAAAACAACTTAACATATCGGTATTGACATTAATTGTTAATCTTGATTTGTGTTTAAAAAAGACAAAAATGCATGCAAGTATGAAAGTTACACTGTTTATTTTTTTCAACTGCAGTTTTAAAAACGGCAATGGTTATTTTGTCACAAATTCATTCATTAAATAATTAATGATCAGACAGTTTTGCTAACCTCTTTTATATTTCATGAAACAAAAATGTGGCGGCAAAATAATTAATTTATAAACAACATGATAGTTTTGCCTGCAGCAGTCAATGCATCATTCACTATGTGCTACATATTTTCTTTTTATACACAGATCATACACAAAAACTTGCTATTCACAAAACACTCTCTGACAGAGCCTCATTTCAACTTTGTGAAGCGCATTTCTAAGATAAGAGGAAGTTTGCAGGTTGTTCAAAACATGGTTGCATTTTGAAAGTAGGCTACAATAATTCACATCAACAAAGGATGCAATGTTGAAAGAGATTAACAACAATGTTTACATAAAAATACTTCCCTTAATTACGCTTACACTGCAATACTGACATCTAAAATAATGTGTGCCAGGCATTCAAATTACATACATACATTATGTATATATATTTTTTACCAAAAACTTCATAAAAAATGTTCACACAATTTCTAGAGATTTCTGAGTGTCAGATCCCCCTAGTTGAGACTCATCCACCCTGACAGAGCAACCTCTAATGTCAAAGCATGCACACACATCATCACACCGTTCATTCAAAAAAGAATGTACCTCTTCACTCATTAACAATAATCCCGATATCTCTAGTCACTCATACACCTGTTCACAGAAGCCCAAGAGCCCACACCTTCCCCTATAACTAATACTTCGTCATCTCCTCCGCCTCACGCTGCCTCCTCAACAACTCGAGCTCTTTCTCTGACTGCTCCAAAGCGATCTCCTCCTCCCGCATGACCCGCTTCTCTTCCAGCCGCACTGGTCTTACGTCTGATTGGTCGGAGGGTCGAAATCACGCCATGGCAAAACAGAGAGAAAATTTGAAAATCATCAAATAAAAAAAATAGCATGTTAAAAATAAAGTGGGATCCTATTAAGATACACCTCTTGTAGAAAGCTTAAAAGTTTATCTTATCCCAACTTTATATTAACAGATACTAAAGAAAAAAAAAAGGTAATTAATGCCTTGGAAAATGTAATCTATAAGTATAACAGGATTTATATTTAAAGCGAATTTCACTGTAAAATTAAAAGGATGAATGAAAACTGTGTTTAGCAAAGACATTTCATAATTATTATTAAAGACACTTTTATGTTAAGAGACGTTCAAATAAAAACAGAGAAGAAGTTTTAGAGCATTAGGCCTACCTGATGATTTTAGTTAGAAGCTCTTTAACCCTACTGTTAATACATATGTACTTGTACTAGTGAGTAGTACTGTATGAGATGAACAGAAAATCCTAGACTGCGATCAGTAGTGTTACCAAACTGTGACCATTATAATTGAAATATAAACTATTAACTTTAACAGTGGCCACCTTCAGTTTCACCTCGGACCAATGTTCAACTCAGTCAGATTAGACAGCCTCAGTCAAGTTTGTTGATGTTCAGGAGTTAAGTACACAAGCAGTGCGCTAAGTCTAAGATATTCGAATTTCTATCTCTGTTTTGTAAATAATTGTAAGCCCTGTTTTCAAAACGGATCAAGAAAGGACTGGGCGACTAACCAATGTCTGCAATGAATAATTCAACTCAGTTTGAAAAAAAAAAAAAAAAAATCATCCAGAAAAACTGTCTTTTGTAATCTTAACTTCATCCTCAATGGTATGTTTCTACTTATTTCAAGGTTGACTTGTATCGTGTCTATATTTCTTGGTCTGTCCTTTTCCCTATGTTTTGTACGCTCATGTTTGTAACATTAGGTGCACTCAAAAAGTTAACATGCACATACACAAAAATGAAATGAGCTTCAAAGTGAAGCAGACTTACATTTGTAATAGTTATAGATCTGAGAGCCGAGCGTGGCACAGCCCAGAACGGTGATTCCTATCAAAGTCCGCACTGTGTACAGGTGAATCTTGTCGAGCATCTGTGATCGACCCATTTTCTTCATTATCCAGATTGAAGCTGCGGGACACTGACAGGTAAAAGAATATAGGTTTAATGATGGTAACAAGTACAATGATCAATACAACATGAATTGTTGGTATCCTGCAAGTTTGTAGCCATGTGGGAAAGCAAACCCTAAACCAAAGACTCGTAAAATAATAGAAAATGCACATTCAAATCAACCAAAGATGGGTGGGAAGATAATGGTAAATTTATTAGTCACAATCTTGGTTGTATATCGTCAAAACAAGGAATGGGATGATATGAGTGAGGCCTACATAAACTTACCATAAAAAGTATTAGGCCTAATCAAAAACTAAACTGATATCAACCAATGAGACAATCTTAAACTTGGTATATAATTTATTGAGGGATTGTACTTAAAGTTAAGACTCGACAATACATTTAAATCGAAAACAAATTACTTATATATTCAAGTTTAATTACAATCTTTATTAAAAATCGATATAAAATCTAAATTATTTACTGATTCTATGTAAACCTTTTTAGAGTGTCCAGTCATTAACTAACTTGGTAAACTTACGGAATTAGCGAATGGGCTAAAAGCTTCAAGCCTAATGTAAAAGCGATTTTTTTTTCCAGGCAGTGATCTAATAGAGCTATGAAGATTTACATGCAACAAAAATTGGCACTGGTTGTTTTTGTAATGAGCGACCGCTGTCCTTCGGATTTCGGCTTCAGGCTTAGCACAATAGCACTCAGTTTAGGTTTCGTAATTCGCAACACACGCAAAATATTATGAGACTTTTGCACAATACAGGACTCTACTTATCATGTAAACCAGTTAATTATTATTAAAAGTATACATCTAGGTGTGTGAAATCAATGATCAAATATATTTTACCAATCCGTTAATTTTAAATTGTATCATTTTTTTGTTATCTAAACATAATTTGTCAAAGTTCTTCAGTCCAAAAGTATTGTTTCTTTGCGCACCCATTCTTGTTTAGTAGCCTACATTTTAATTTTTTACTTAGTACAAACAATATGGCAGCCTCCATGGCGCGATATCGTTCAGGTTCTCTGATACTTTGCTGTATATTATTATGCGGAGCGTCTGTGGAATCTTTACAAGATTCTCTCTGTGTTGCCCCAACATGTGAGTAGCTATGCATTTTCTCACCTTAGTTATTCATTCGCCATTTATTATTCTAGTGAAAGCTAGGCTAATCGGCGACCAATCGTGCGACGAAGCAAGTACGTTGCCAAGTGTTAAAACCAATCTGGAAGGGATAGATCTAGTCTGAATTCAGAATCTGATCGCTTGCAAAATATACTTTTAAAACAAATCTGAATTCTATTTTTAAATTATTATGACTGTATGAAATGACAAGTTTTTTTGTTTCAATCTTCCAAATAAGAGGGGAAAAAACAAGCCTTCTAAAGCCTATTGTTTTTTCTCAATTATAAATAAAACTCTTGGCAAACAATGACACACTCTCTCTCTCTCTGGCTCTAGGTGTCAATGTGAACCTGACCTTGAATTTGATGGAGGTGAAGGTGACTGAGAGAATCGATGGAGGATCCAAGCTCTGCATTTTTTGCTACCCGGGGGCAGATCGTCGCTGGTTCAGGGTGTGGATAAATCCGAAGGTTGGCCAAGGAATGTTCTAGAACTTTCATTACATGCTGTTTTTTTCTGTTTAAAACTCTTCACCTGATGAAAAATGATCTACAAAGATTACTTTGATCTTAAAGAGGATAATAAATAAAATTATTAATGGAGACTTAAGCCTTATAAAACGTTAGATTTCATATGTTTTGGTAAGGAAAAGATATTCAATGAATTTTATATGAATATGGACTAGATGATAAGTATTAAAAGAAGCAGATACTGAAACAAATATAAAATCACGGTAGGTTTATTTTTGGGGGGCGGAGGCTGGGCATTATACACTAGCCTTAAGCAGTATGCTTAGCTCTTGTTGTTGTGGTTGAACATGATCTATTTCGTTGTTTGGAAAAGAAAAATTTTGTTCAGATGGAATAGTTTGCTGTATTTATTATTCTGATAAGTTTTATTAAAAATTACATCTCCAGTCCAAATTGATTTTCTCCTCAGATGAGAATCAACTTGCCTAGTCAAAATTTTATGCCGGACATATTCCATGGTTCCAACATCTCTGAGGTTGTGGAAAGGTCAAGATCGACGAGTTACCTCAGGTGGCCTTCTCTTTGGGGCCAGCTGCGACAGGAGTACGGGTTTAAACCCTTCAACGCTTCCTGCATCGGCGTGATGTCTGACAAGGGTTACACAGTGGACTTTGTCGTGAAAAGTAAATATGTTTGTTTTTATTAATATTGATTTTTTTTTCGCCCCCTCCCCTAAAACAAAACTCCCATGAGGTTAACTGGATCATGATTGCCTATAGGATGCCATATGCTGACTTTACTCCCAGATCTATGTGCCAGATACACATGTATTATACAGTATACGTATGTCTCCCATTCATCTGGGAAATTTAAGTGAATAACGCTAGGCAAAGGGGATGCATTGGATAGGGGCAACTACCGTGGACTCAAGCTGACAGAGCAGGTCATGAAAGTCTTAGAGAGGATTGTGGACAGCCTCATTAGACAGGTGGTGTCGATCGACGAGTCCCAGTTTGGCTTCGTCCCAGGCAGGGGCACAACAGATGCAATCTTCGTTGTCAGACAACTGCAGGAGAAATACCTAGCAGCCAACAAAAGACTTTACATGGCTTTTGTGGACCTGGAGAAAGCATTCGATCGAGTCCCTAGGAAAGTGATCTGGTGGGCACTGAGGAAGCTTGGTGTAGAGGAGTGGATTGTGCGTCTGGTCCAGGGCATGTATGCAAATGCACGGAGTCAGGTCCGGGTAGGTGACGGTTACAGTGAAGAGTTCGAGGTGAAAGTTGGAGTCCACCAAGGTTCTGTACTCAGTCCACTGCTGTTTATCGTCGTTCTTGAAGCCCTTTCTCGTGAATTCCGATTAGGTGTCCCCTGGGAGGACCTTTATGCTGACGACCTAGTCATCATAGCGGAGTCACTTGAGGAATGTGTCAGTAGGCTGTTGACGTGGAAGGAAGGTATGGAGGAAAAGGGTCTGAGAGTGAATGCAAGGAAGACCAAGATCATGATCTGCGGTAATAACCTGGATCTTCTCCAGAACTCAGGCGAGTTCCCCTGTGCTGTCTGCTGCACTGGTGTAGGTAGCAACAGCATTTTCTGCAAAGGCTGCAAGAAGTGGGTACACAAGAAATGCAGCGGGCTGAAACGCCTGACGAAGGACTCAGGTTTCCAGTGAACTGCGAGACCAATCGATGGCAGACCACAGAGTGAAGTCCAGGTGGGATCCGACAAGTGTGCTACCACACATGAGACAGGGCGGGGATGCCATGACTCCTGTCTCAGCCGTTCACATTATACAGTAGAGAATGCAACCGCCAGGATTCGAACTCGAGACCTTTTTTATGTCGGAAGCCGATGTTCTACCCCTGGGCCACCGCGACCCCCTTTTGTGAGAGGTACAGGTAGGTTGCCATTACCTTCCTGGCAGCACTTTACTATACCTATTGTCCTGATGTTGTTTCTTTCAGGAACAAGCTTTTCCACTACGGCACGGGTGTGTCTGTCGGAGTGTTGGGCTCTGCTCTGATCGCACTCTTCATCATCAACAAGTTCCTGCCCCAGGTAGGTGGTTCTCCTGCTGAAGATCGGTTAAATGTAACACTGGCAAGTCCGTAGCTCTTGTTTGGACAGGCCTTGACTGAGCACAAAGTAACACAATGGGGTTTACGGTACTCTCACAGATGCACAGCAGTTTAGATACGTTTTTGCCATGTATTCATATATATTGACAATAGCAGTTCAAGGGAAATTGAAACTTTGAAGATCTGAAATTTGGCCTTCGTTCATCCAAAAGGAAAAAAAATAATCATAGAGCATTCTGTTCAGTATCACTGAGATTTTGCCATGTATTCATATATTTTTACAATAGCAGTTCAAGGGAAATTGAAACTTTGAAGATCTGAAATTTGGTCTTCGTTCAGACATCCAAAAGTAAAAAAAAAGAAAAATGATAAAGCAGTCTGTTGAGTATCACTGAGGTAAGAATTAACATGCGCACCTCCCTGCACCTAGCGTCTAACCATTGCAGTTTCTAACAATAACATCACTTGAACCAAAATTTATATCTGCATTCACGGGGCTAGCAGAAATCATAAACCATATTGATAAAGTCGTCAGTATGTAAACAGGGGATAAGCCAACATTTTTTTTTTTTTAAGTCAACAATGTAATCTTATACAGATAAGCATAATTTTTTTTAAAACCTGTTCCCGCACGCGCAGAGAGTGAAGACGCTGGGCTCCGTGCTACTGGTGGTGAGCACGTCTGCGTCGATGTTCCTGCTACAACACGTCTCCCTCTACATCAACGACATCATCTTCGACTACTGGCGGGTACGGCAGACATTTTCTTTAGTCCTTAAAAAAAAATTTTTTTTTTAAGTTTTTTCTGTAGCTTATTTATCCTTAACTTTTTATTCATTTCGTTGTTCATCATTGATATAAGTTTTGAGCTAGAGTCTTGCATATTTTTCCTCCTGCCTCTTTGTTTATTTTTCCTATTGCCTCTTTGTTTATTTTTCCTCCTGCCTCTTTGTTTATTATTCCTCCTGTCTCTTTGTTTATATTTTAAACCTGCCTCTTCTTGTTAACTGTTGACTGTCTGAGACAACGATCCAAGTATTTCCACACTCTCTCTGCGTGGCAGAGTGTGAAAAAGATCATACGTTAATATTGTCACTGGTCCACAATATAGCCTTGCTGCTGATGTTGCACATTATGAAACCAAGTCACTTTCTCACTCACTCACTCACTAACTCACTGTTTTTTCCTCCTCAGTTGAATAACATTTTGCAAAATCTAATTACATTTTTTGATGTTTTGATAATAATAATAATAATATTTATTTATTGAGCGCTTTCCCTTCACAAAGCTCAAAGCGCTCAACAACATTTTAAGCATAATCACAAAAGTGTCCAATAGAAACATTTACATACACAACTCCCAAAATGACTTTTAAAAAAAATTGCATAGAAAGGATGGTTCCTGAAAACCTTCCTGTGTTTTCTGTTAATATTTTTTCTCTCTCTGCCTCTTTACTTATTTTCAAATTGCTTGTTCCTCCTGTGCCTCATGCTTTTAGCGAGCGCACCAAGCCGTGTCGCTGTATAACTCTACTGAACACCAAACCAACCCACCAACTCGCTTCATCTCTCTCAGGTTGCCCTGGGTTACGTGCTGGTTGCCGGCGTGGCGAGCTGTGCCCTGATCTACCGCTACGAGCCGCTGTCCGACCCGCGCACCCTTGACCTTGCGCGGTGGGGGCTGCAGGCGCTCGGGCTGGCCCTCGTCTACCAGGGCTGTCAGATTCCGGAGATGGGCGTGGTGGTGGTGGCCGTGGCCTGCGTCGTCTACTACTTCCCCAGAGGGCTGCTCTCCTGGCTGCGCACACAGAGGTAAACATTAATACCTAGGCTCGTGGTATAGCCTAAACATCTAGGCTGCTGGTATAGCCTGAACATCTAGGCTGCTGGTATAGCCTGAACATCGAGGCTGCTGGTATAGCCTAAACATCTAGGCTCGTGGTATAGCCTAAATATCTAGGCTGGTCGTATAGCCTAAATATAGGTTCTGACCAACTCAACCTAGCTTATTCCTCATTCATCTGAGTTGTTTTTTAACCAGGATCGTTATTAAGTCACCGGGGTATAGAAAGATCACTTAATGTTTTTTCTGTAAATTTAAGCTAAAAGGAATGGAAATTTCCGTATACATTTTATGTATTCCTTAAAAATCTGTATTGATAATTTGCACATTGGAGGCCGGCAGAGCCCCGTGCTATGTGGAGACAAGGTTACCAAACATGAAATACAAGATTGATTACAGCTTTTGCATCCTTCGTACTATATTTTCAACATTTTTTGCTACACCATTATTCAACTGTGTTGACTATATATAGAGTCAAATAATTTATATAAATTAAAGCCAATAGCCAACTTTCTTAAATAGGTTTATCTGAGGCAGATTCCTTTGTTATTTTAAAGGAATGGGTACAAATCGTCAGGTTGCCAAGTAACATAATGGACGGATAGACAAAATTGACGCAGACCCGTTGTGAGAATCTTTAAATAATTCATCATCTATCTGTTCTATTACAACAAAAATTTGTCTGGGAGAAATTTTCTATACTTTAATTTTAAAATCTCGTCATTTAGAAAAACAACAACAGATAAATGTAGATTAAATTCCTTTATTTTAAAAGAAAAAACTACTGACTATTAGACCATTGCGTTGGCACAATAGTTCCTTGTTTGAAAAATTAACGTTTCCTTCATGGCATATAGTAATATACTGTACTCTATGTGGTTGTGGCCAGGCTGATCTACTACCCGCCCAAGCGGCGTCTGCTCACAGAGGAGGAGTATTACCAGGAGGGTCGTGTGGAGACGGAGAAAGCTCTGCAGGAGCTCCGAGAGTTTTGCCGCAGTCCAGACTGTAACGCCTGGAAGACCGTCAGCCGACTCAACAACTCAAGCAGGTGGGTCGGTGGTCGTAGCGGGTGCTCTTTGGGAATGTGAAATTCTCAACATCCTTTGACAACAAGTAGGCTGTCATGCTGACAGTTCTTAGGGCTAATGTCTGACATTTACCCTCTCTGGGGTACCGTTCATGATATAGTCCAGTTGCTGGCTTAGGGCGTTTGGAAAACTACCTTTACCAATTTTTCTTATCTTCCCAATTTATTTTTTATCTGCATAGTTTAAAAATATCTTGCCAGCAAGAGACTGAGCAGGGAAAACGAAACCTTATATACCGGTACCATTCTGTCACACACCCAACTTTTTATCTGTTTTGTTTCTTGATCTTTATTAGTTTGATAGTCCTTTGTTCTCAAGCTCAAGTTGGTGAATATTTTGTCATTATGACATCCGTCAGACTAACGTGGTAGAGCTGCAGTGTTGACTTTCCTAGCAAGAGATCTGAGTTCAAGCCCCACTCTGGTGGTCAAGTTTCTCTGTAATAGTTGAGTTAATGCCAGTATAATGGAACAGGCCAATCCCATGTATACCTATACCCTAGTGTTCCGTCTGAAACATAGTTTAATTGCTGAAGTTAGACATAAAAAAAGTCGAACTATAAACTTATCTTTTTTTCCATATCTTTCCGATCTGTTTTGTCCTTGCCCAGGTTTGGACGCTTCATGGAGGGAGACGACCATGTGACGGACGTCGAGTCGTTCGAGCACGACTCCACCTGCGAGATTAACCCTCTGGATCTCGGGGACAGCGACAGCAGCGAGTCGGAGCTCAGTTTCCGCTTGAACACCAGATAACACTCGTCAGTTCTAAGCTTCAATCTGTCAGCATTTTATGTCAGTGTAGTCAACCCACCGATAAGTTGATCACCTTGATGTCACTGGGAAACCAAAGTAAGATCAATACACCCAAAGATCAACATATCCATTGGAAGTAAAAAGAAGACGAAAAAGGAAAGGGTCAAGAATGAGGATCAGTACAAGGGAACAATCAGCCCATTCATGTCATTGTTAAATTCACGCGGAGTGCACTAAATACACCTTTATTCGTTTCCGTTTAAAATTTCTTGACCTCCAGATGACATTGATTACCCTAGTTAAAAGCCGCAGTCTACGCATGTTATGTCAGCGATACTTCCTTACATGCTCCCTGTGAAATTCCGTACAAATGTCTATTACCTCTTATTTTTTTGTTTCTCATATTACATGATTCTTAACAATCACCGTCCAATTTTAAAATAAATACAGCATTTTTTTTTCAATTACCCAAATGAAATTTGTTTTACCTTCTTTTCTAAAGTTGACAAGTACACAAACAGTGTTATTTTACTAAATGCATCCTTAAATAAGCAAATGCAATGAGTGCTTAACTGTTGGTTTTTTTCTTTTTGTTTTTTTTTCTTTTCTTTTCCAATTATAATATGTTGTTATTGCTGCTGCTATTATATACAAATGTTTTTTGTTTTATATTATTTATGTATTTTTCACCTTTCCTATGTCATAAACTACTAATATATTTAAGTAGAATTTGTCATGTATATGCTAAGGTACAGGGATGCCACTTTTCCGGAGATTTACGGAATTCCGGAAATCTAATCGGAGTCTGGAGCATCAGAAAATCTTTCTGACTGACTTTTTAGCTGATGTCCGGAAAATTTTCTGAGAAATATTTTTAGAGAGGAATAGTAAATGTAATACATCTATTTCCTCTAATAATTGTAACCATTTATCATCTCAGGGACATTCTCAGATCGCGCGTTCGCCCCCCGCCCCCCCCCCCCCCCCCCCCCCCCCCCACACACACCTTCTCCACTATCAAAGTTCCGGAGACTTCATCAGGTTTGGGTGGCATCCCTGTAAGCTGCTATTCAACATCAAATCATCGCAGCGTTGACTTTATGGCCTATCTCAAAATCTGTATTTTTTTTGTAGAAATACAAGAGAAACCGTTGAAAATTTGTCTTTTTTTATTTTTATTTAATGTAGACGATTGTAAAATTAAAATTTGTACAATTTGGTCCAGGCAATTTTTCTAGTTGTAGAACAGGTAGATGGGGCATTATTCAAAGGCTTCTCATGGTGGGACAGTGTTATTCTGGTCGGTCTCGGAGATGGACCTTTATGTTGGTAATGTGGCAAAATGGCAATGTACTTAAATAATAATACCATGTTCCCTGTCAACTTTTTTCATTAGTGGAAAAAGAAAGAAGAAATAACTTTCTAGTCTTTCTTAACCACAGTTACTGCCCTTACGCCTTAACATTACCTGCAATCATTATTAATAAGGATTGGTTTCAATTTTTTTTTATTATTGAATGTCACCAAGTGTTAATGTTAGCAAACAATTTCCTTCTTTTGATGTATCTGAGTCACATGATCAAGATTGTGCAATTTACAGTGCAATGTTTGTTACTCTTCTCATTCAATTGCATTTCTCAAATGTTTTTTTAATGTTGTTATACCAAAACAATTTTTCAATCGCAGATTCTAAGTAAAACATGTATACGCTCAACGTCAGCAACATAAAGGCTATATTGTATTATACCAAACAATTTTTCAACGCAGAGTCTAAGTAAAATATGTACATCCAACGTCAGCAACATAAATGCTATATTGTGGATAGGCCCCAAGACTGGTATCTGATACTTTTAAGTGCTGTCACACAAAGACAGTGCGGGGAGACTTGGGACTCTTGTCCAAGCCTGTCAAATTGTACTGGTACATGTATATATGTTGGGTTGTTGTCATGTGTGAAAAAGGATTTTGAATTACGTTATTCTTGACCTGCATGTCCTTTTGACATTCCTTGTTTATCTTTCTGTAAATAAATTATGTTCTGGTCAGTTTCTGCTCTTGATGCTGATTCAATGCTGTCACGTTGACGTTGTGTAACAAAACTTGTTTCTTCTAGTTCTACTGCAATTTTGAGCGTGACCGGCTGACGTTGGACGTTAAAACCCAACCAACCAACCAGCAATTTTGAGCCTTTTTTTTCCCTCATCCGTGAGGCAACCAGGGGAAATTAGGCACAAGACGGAATTTTGACTTTTTTAGTTGATTCTAGTGGGTGAAAAAGCATTATATGCACTTTAAATCACACTTTATCAATTTTAGTTCTAAAACCAGAAACAAACATCTTAAATTCAACCTTGAAATAAGTCAATATTGAGAGATTTTGATTATTTTTCTATGTTTAGATGGCTCCAGTTCTAAACCTATTCATGTATTTGCGACGTGTGCCCGATTCTCTGTTTGTTTAACAATTCTTTCATGTTATTTATGAACGACTTTTCTTCACACGACAAACTGTCAGTGTCAGTGGGTAACTGAGAAAGTTTCTTACCTCAGTTGGCAAGAATGCATATGTTATACTTGTTTCTTTTTATTATTATTATTAAGCATGAAAGAAAAAGAAAAAATCAGGATCCACAGTTATATGAATATAATTATTATTCTCATAAAGTGAAATGCTATATGAATATTATTACATGTATTTCCATCAAGTGTACAGCTTCATTTTTTGACATCATTCTACATGTTGGCCCAATTTTCTGTAACCAACTCTAGGTATAAGATATGTTATCAAATAAAGAAAAGCATTTTTTTTCTTTGTTACATATATGTCATGAAATTGCCAAAGATTGAAAAAACACCATAATGTTGTGTATTGAAAAAACCCATATTGTTATGTATTGAGTTGAGGCTGTATACTCTGCAGATAGTTTATATAATTTTTATTATGTGTAAACATGTGAAGTTGCACAATGTAAGATTTGAAGAATTTCCCCCTCCATTTTTTATAACTTTTTGCCTTCTTTAGTTTCTAGTGTAAAAATGTTTCCCAGTCCTTACTACATGTTACAATTCTATGATTGAATTAACATATGAAATTATGACCAATTTCTTTGTCAACTGTTATGATTCTTGTGCCAGTAAAAATGTATAAAAACGTTAAAATGCATGACCTGAATTCAGAATTGTCTACTCTAAGCATTTCCATAGCATTAAATTCATTGATCGCTTTCCTCAAGTCGATTCTTTTTCTGCGACATTGATATATGCTGTGCAAATCATGTGTTGCATCAGTCTGTTTCAGCAAAATCATGCCCTTTTTTTTTTATATTAGTTCACTTTGACCACTATAGGCCCAGCTGAATAGTTGTTAAGCATTTTTATTTGGTTAAGCTTACTTAACATTAAAAATATTTTTAAATTTATTTTTTATAATCCTTATAGTTTCCACGAGGAGCAATAGTTGCATTATTTAACCATCCCACATCATGGAACCCTTAGTTATTGTTGCGCTTGTCCTAAAAATGCTTATTCGCCTCAATTACAAAATCATGCATTTGATGATTTACCAGGTTTTGTTATGTCCTGTGCCCAGGAATAAACTGCTTTTCAACATTTATGACATGTATTTTAATTTGCACACCTTTGCACTAGACACTTAAAATATGGCGACTTGAGTTGGTTTAAAGTCCAAACTCAGCATTATACCAGAGCCCCAAGACTAACGTCTGACAATTGTATGTGGTGCAAAGACAAAACTACACAAAGTGAGACATGTGAGGCATTGAAGGGAATCTTCTTGAATAAACTTAAAGTAAAGGTAAAAATTCCGTAACGTTCAAAATCAGCTTTGAGATAAAAAAGGGAGACAAAGTCAGACAAATATTTTCGCCCCATCATGGGATTGGACCACGAACCTCACAAATACAAGTCTAGCGCTCTACCAACTAAGCCAGCTTTTTGTTCATCCTAGAATCCTACTAGACTAAAAATGTAACATGCCCTACATGTGTGTGCATTATTTTGGCGACTCTGCCATCTATTTTTGGAAGCCCAATTCCTGTAGCAAGACTGAACCTGCAGACACATGCACAACTGACACAAACTTCAAACCAACTCATACAATTAGTTTTTCACCTGTTTTAATTGTCTGTCATATCTTTTTTATAGTTTTGTATTTTTTGTTTTTTGTTCATGTATTTTATTTTTTACAAAAAAGATTTACACAACATAAATCCGTCATCCCTGATTCAATATTTCTCAAAGGTAGAATGGCGGGATACCGGGGTATGTCATAATCTCCCCTGTCAAGTCCCACAAAACATAATTATGCAACAACAAGCAAAACCGTATGGCAGGAAATGTATAGATGTATAGTTTTCATATGCAATAATTTAGAGGCAGTTCAAATTAACTCTTTCAGTTACACCATAACAAGAGAAACATGTGCAGTAATAAAGTGGGGGGGGGGGTCACAGACTAGGTGTGAGATTGTAGTTATTTGAACAGTCGCTCATGTCCAGGGACTATCATCATAAAGTACATAATATACGACATTATTTACAATATTACACAATACTATAATTTAATGTTGGCATTGACAATATAAATCGCAATGGAATATATTCATTTTAGTACAGATCACAAATCTCTCAAGTTGATTCTGTCTACAGAGAATGTCGCATTGATATTTAATGCAATAAATCGTACATGATGCAATTTTCTCTACTCACAACATAACATTGTCTCAAACTAAGCGTCACAGCAAAACTGCTTTGTTCTATTTCCCTCTTATTTCCATAGGAGATAGAACAAAGTAGATCTAGGCTGACGACATGTGCACCAACTTGAAGGGGTTATTTAATCTTTTTATCTATAAATACAGTCTGTGGTATTTAAACGCTTGCAGACCCATAGGAAAACTTACACCCTTTTAAAAGACGGATTGGATAAGAATCTATTCCAATCTTTTCCCATGTTACAATATATAATAAACTAACAAAGAAAGAGGAGACTATAACATCATCTTACTTTTATGGATTAAAAACCTGTAATGGTCGCTTTAAGAAATCTCCCTGGCATATTCAAAGATTCAATTACATGCAACAATTATGGTTCTTATTGTTAAAAGTACAAATATAGCAATATATACCATAGCTGATTATCTCTGAGAAATCAAGACCTTATACCATAACTGATTATTTCTGAGAAATCAAGGCCTTATACCATAACTGATTATTTCTGAGAAATCAAGACCTTCAGGATTCCCAAGTGACAAACAATTCAGGTTTTTAAAACAACGTATTGGCTTAGTTTGAGAAAAAAAAAAGCATTAGAAAGCAAATTAGTGTTATAAATATTGTCATTAAATTACGTGCATAAGAAAAAATTTCAATTTTTTTTTTAAATTTTATACACATACACAACAAAATGATTTTAAAGTGTGGGAACACAATGGCCTGTTGAGAGCCACAGTAGACACATTTTGATACAAGTCCAACAGTATGAACAAATCAATGAAAAATTTGAAAGAAAAAAAAAACAACAAAATTAATAAACCATCAGAGTTAGAACAAGTCTTATTAGTATGTTTTTCATAATGAGCTGTGTAAATTTAGTATAAATGTTTTTTGAATGAAGATAATGATATATAAGCATGTCAATTTGAATTCAAATACATGAAAAAAATAACAACAACAACAAAACAATGCCCCAAAATTTGCAAACTAGGGTCCGGACCATTTAAAACTTTGCAATTGGGAAAAAAATTGAAATACAAATTCAACTTGAATAAAAAAAAAAGAGATCAAGGAATGAAATAATGTCTCAAAATGTGTACAATGAACCGATAAAAAAAAGCCATAAATGGAAGCAGGAACATTTTTACTTCACACCTCACACAGGCAAACCAATGCAATAAAGGGTAACAAATAACAATGTATGAGTGTAAACTGAAAAAATGTGATAAAGTTTAAAAAAAAAAAAAAAAAAGTAGAAATCATACAGAGACAAATTTAAGAAATGTAGATCTATAGATTTGGTTTTTATTTCTGAAAATTTGTTTCTCTTTAAGTACACTCTTCAACAAAAGGAATAAGAATTTTAGAAAATCATAGCTATCTCATGCTATGTTGGTACAAATTAAAGTCCTTATTCTCCTCGTCACATTGGATTTGTACGGCACGAGGCGTCATAAAGCCAAATGAAAGCAAGATCCATTATTCCCCCACCTCAAACATATAGTATAATAATATTATTTATATTGTCACCGTGCTATGGTTTTGGCATTCTCCATAGCCAGTATGTGACCTTCTAACTTACCATATATCTCCATAGCCAGTATGTGACCTTCCAACTCAACCAAATATATATATATATATATGTATGTATAAAGGAAGAAACTCCTCCTATTTAATAAGAAACAAACATGTGCAGTCAGAACGGCGGGCACCGAACCACAGAGACACAGGCGGTGGCCTCGCGCTCGTCACCGGTCACCACCAAAGTTCCATCAGAACATCACCACACAACGCACGGCCAGCCAGACTCGAGCACACACTGGGGGTTGGGTTGGGTTGGTTTAACGTCCAACAGCAGCACTATATAGGCTATATTGGCACACACTGCACACACTGGGGGTTGGGTTGGGTTGGTTTAACGTCCAACAGCAGCACTATATAGGCTACATTGGCACACACTGGGGCTCAACAGGGACATGCATAAAGTGGAATCCATGTAAAGGTTAACCTCTTGTTATCCCACTTTTGTATGTAACAGTGAATGTAATGTAAAAAGTACCAGGAATGATGAACCACAGAGACACAGGCGGTGGCCTCGCGCTCGTCACCGGTCACCACCAAAGATCCATCAGAACATCCCCACACAACGCACGGCCAGCCAGACTCGAGCACACACTGGGGGTTGGGTTGGTTTAACGTCCAACAGCAGCACTATATAGGCTATATTGGCACACACTGCACACACTGGGGGTTGGGTTGGGTTGGTTTAACGTCCAACAGCAGCACTATATAGGCTATATTGGCACACACTGGGGGTTGGGTTGGTTTAACGTCCAACAGCAGCACTATATAGGCTATATTGGCACACACTAGGGGGTTGGGTTGGTTTAACGTCCAACAGCAGCACTATATAGGCTACATTGGCACACACTGGGGCTCAACAGGGACATGCATAAAGTGGAATCCATGTAAAGGTTAACCTCTTGTTATCCCACTTTTGTATGTAACAGTGAATGTAATGTAAAAGTACCAGGAATGAATGGCCACAACCGGTTATCCTCAGACATGTATCTTGTTAGGAAATGCATCAAAGTAAGGAATACAGTTCAACTTGAATACAAAATAAACAAGCTCTTTGGTGGTTGAGTCCGAGGTGTACTGCACCAACATAGGGGACAAAGTTGTGACCAGGCGTTGCGATATACATGTATATATAACAGGATTGTGTTTACATAATTACTGTCAATAAGTGGACCAATAACACATTGGCCCAAGTCAACAAGAATACAAATATTAACCCATTCCGTTCCAGAATCTTAACATTAACCCATTTAGTTCTAAAGCTGGTGTCAATGACCAGAATTACTATAATTATAAATGCCTGGAAATTGAAAGATTTCAAAGTGAAGGTTGAACACATCAATGACCAGACCTGTGTATGAGGAAGTAAGGGGAGATAATGAGCACCAAAATGGGACAATACAAATTGTCTGACACATCCGCAGAAAGATATCTCAAATCATATTACAATCAGTGATTGTTTATCACCAATTCACACAGAATTCTTTCTCCTGTCATGAAATCGCAAGCAGTTTATACATGTACATATTGCAGCCATTCTTATACAAAACTGAAAGACTAGCATGTACAACATTAATTATTCCGTTTAGCAGTAGACACAAAACTAAGCATTCGGAATTGTGGTGCTACTGCTTGTTAAACACACTAATATTCAAATCTTGTTAGCATTTCAAGCAAAAGAGTACCAACAAAATTTCATTTTTACTTCTATACACACTATAATTCTGAGTTTTTACCAGTTAAACACAAAGATAACCAATAACATTGCATTACTACTAGTACTGCTAAAACCACTATAATACATTTCATGACTTATTTAAAGAGCACCCCAGGTGTCCTGTGGCTTAGCCGGGTCAGGGAGCTGATGGATCTCTGATTAGTCGTCCAGGGAGATGACCAGTCATTGACCGGGACGTCCGACTGGTAGACCTTCGTAGCCGTCTTGTTGTAGACCGGCAGCATCTCGTTGGCCTCGTTAGACAGGACCTGGAGGGGGAGGGGGAAGGAACACAGGCAAAAACAATGGTTAGACAGGACCTGGGAGGGAAGGGGGGAGGAACACAGGCAAAAACAATGGTTAGACAGGACCTGGGAGGGAAGGGGGGAGGAACACAGGCAAAAACAATGGTTAGACAGGACCTGGGAGGGAAGGGGGGAGGAACACAGGCAAAAACAATGGTTAGACAGGACCTGGGAGGGAAGGGGGGAGGAACATAGGCAAAAACAATGGTTAGACAGGACCTGGGAGGGAAGGGGGGAGGAACATAGGCAAAAACAATGGTTAGACAGGATGTGGAGGGGGGAGGGGGAGGAACACAGGCAAAAATAATGGTTAGACAGGACCTGGAGGGGGGAGGGGAGAGACAGGCAAAAATAATGGTTAGACAGGATCTGAGGGACGAAAACAGACAGAACTAATAGTTTAGTGAAAAGTGTTCTAAGAATTCTTTTTAAATTAATTTTACATCGATGGTTTTAGACAGGGCCTGCCGGACAAACACACAGCAAGTTAACCATTGTAGAAAAGGAGGCATCTCGTCAGTTTCTAATCTTGAACTAAACAGTGCATGAACCAAAGTCTTTTTCCACCTCAAACATAAAAACACAAAACAAAATGTATTCTTCACAGTTACATACTTCACATGGAGAAGGAAAACAGAATCCACCCACAATTCTCTGCTCTCTCACCTTCAAATAGATGATAGCATCTGTCCAAACCCCAATGAACAACAGAACCCACCCACAATTCTCGGCTCTCTCACCTTCAAATAGATGATAGCGTCGGTCCCAAAGCCCTCGAAGGAGTTGAGCACGATGTCGCCCTGGAAGTAGCGCGCGTAGAGCCGGGACAGGGGCAGGCCATACCCGTATCCAGCCAGCGGGGCCGTCGCGATGTCCGAGCGTGCGGGCTGGGGCGCCGTGCTATACATGTACTGGAAGACCAGGTCCAGTTTCCGGCGCTGAATGCCACCGCCTTGGTCAGAAATCTGGTCAATCAAATATATAATTATATATATAATTATGGTTTGCTACGTCTACTGATTTTAGATCTTATAGCATATAAGGCTAGGAGTACAAGTTTCTTTTAAAAAATTAGGAAAATAAGGTACTGGAAGACCAAGTCTAGTTTCCTGCGCTGAATGCCACCGCCTTGGTCAGAAATCTGGTCAATCAAATATACATATATATGGTTTGCTACGTCTACTGATTTTAGATCTTATAGCATATAAGGCTAGGAGTACAAGTTTCTTTTAAAAAATTAGGAAAATAAGGTACTGGAAGACCAAGTCTAGTTTTTCTGCGCTGAATGCTACCGCCTTGGTCGGAAATCTGGTCAATGAAATATATGTGGTGTAACAATCAGGGAGTTTGCTATGTCTACTGATTCTAAATATTATATCATATAAGGCTAGGAGTACAAGTTTTTTCAATAAAATTAGGAAAACAATGTACTGGAAGACCAGTACGAAACAATGAGACGAAACCACTGTGGGGTCGCAGTCTGACCTTGATGGAGAGATCCTCTGAGCCCTTGACAATCATGACTGACAAGGGAGGGACGCTGTCCTCGTGAATGTGGTATTCTGTCGCCGCTCTCATTGCATTCTGCGGAAATTACAGATCATCATCATTATTAACAAAGTTGATAATCAAAACATCCTCATTGGGCTAGTATTAGCAGGACGGCATGTCTCAGAGATATGACACTTTGACGTTGGAATCATATGACATGCTATTTTAGCATTGACATTTGATATGACATTTTGAAATTGGTACATGTACAAGATATAGCATGTTGGCATTAACATATTAATGTGTTTATTAGATGAGTACCGAACTCATACATTTTTTTAAACGCGGGTGTAGAGATCAAAAGATTGCCCTCTTTAATTCTTTGCAGTTACAATAATATGCTCCTTCGTGCGCAAAAAAACGACAGAATTATTTTTAAAAAAAAACATCCTCTATCACCAACAAAGTTAGGCATGGGCTGAGAAACCAAGAGATGCTCTTACCTTAAACAACTCAAACAAGATGTGGTACAGGTGAGACGGGACGTACACAATCTGTATGGGGTCTTGGGCGCTTTCAGAAGCTGGAGAAAACAGAGAGAGAGAGAGAGAGGGAGATCCGTATGAAATTGATGTCGCCCTGGAAGTAGCGCGCGTAGAGCCGGGACAGGGGCAGGCCATACCCGTATCCAGCCAGCGGGGCCGTCGCGATGTCCGAGCGTGCGGGCTGGGGCGCCGTGCTATACATGTACTGGAAGACCAGGTCCAGTTTCCTGCGCTGAATGCCACCGCCTTGGTCAGAAATCTGGTCAATCAAATATATACATATATATATGGTGTCACGATCAGGGAGTTTGCTATGTCTACTGATTTTAGACCTCATATCATGAACGACTAGGAGTACAAGTTTCTTTAAAAAATTAGGAAAATAATGTACTGGAATACCAAGTCTAGTTTTCTGCATTTGGTCTGAAATCTGATGGGCGACAGAACATTGAAAATAAAATGTATATCTTTACTATTGTAGCAATTAAAAGTAGAAGAGCTGCTCAGTCCACTGATTCTAGATCTAGCACCATAGGCCTTGGTTTCCGCAGCACATAGTTTGGAGAGTTACCAAATCAGCCCAATGTTTTTTGTTTCTTTTTAAGTTAAAGCCGTCTTCCCCACCCTCATTATTTTAACTGATTCATGTAAGAATTGATGTGAAATTTCTGCTGTTCAATGAGAGGAAACCACTGTGGGGTCGCAGTCTGACCTTGATGGAGAGATCCTCTGAGCCCTTGACAATCATGACTGACAAGGGAGGGACGCTGTCCTCGTGAATGTGGTATTCTGTCGCCGCTCTCATTGCATTCTGCGGAAATTACAGATCATCATCATTATTTAATATTAACAAAGTTGATAATCAAAACATCCTCATTGGGCTAGTATTAGCAGGACGGCATGTCTCAGAGATATGACACTTTGACGTTGGAATCATATGACATGCTATTTTAGCATTGACATTTGATATGACATTTTGAAATTGGTACATGTACAAGATATAGCATGTTGGCATTAACATATTAATGTGTTTATTAGATGAGTACCGAACTCATACATTTTTTTAAACGCGGGTGTAGAGATCAAAAGATTGCCCTCTTTAATTCTTTGCAGTTACAATAATATGCTCCTTCGTGCGCAAAAAAACGACAGAATTATTTTTAAAAAAAAACATCCTCTATCACCAACAAAGTTAGGCATGGGCTGAGAAACCAAGAGATGCTCTTACCTTAAACAACTCAAACAAGATGTGGTACAGGTGAGACGGGACGTACACAATCTGTATGGGGTCTTGGGCACTTTCAGAGGCTAGAGAAAACAGAGAGGGAGAGAGAGAGAGAGAGATCCGTATGAAATCAACATGTATTGTCAGGGGGCGGCAGAGATATTACAACCGTGGGGAGTTGTTCCAAAGTCTCCAATCAATAATAATATAATTATTAATGATAGTAATAATAATAGTAATCATAAAAAATCACCATTATTATCATCATTTATTTGTATTGGCTAAAAGACATAGTTCATTCTTTCCATAGTGTGGGAAGATATAAATAGACTTCACTGTTCACTGTACATCAGAAGCACAAGTCACCACACGAAGTTCAAGCAACACAAGGGGACGGTTAAGAACGTAGTATTGGTACTATTGTAATGTTTCACTAGAACAATTATAACAATTATTATTAACTATTAAATCTGCTGAACACAAAGGACAGAGTCGCTGTATTTTGCCAACACTGCTCATGAAGTCAGACTATTTTTAGGGTTTTCCCCAAAATTCATGTCCTTTGAACCATTAAAGAGAAAATACACATTTTTTGTGCAAATGTGAAAAACTTCAGTTTTTCATCTTTCAAATAAAATGTCTATTTCATCGTGTGTATATACGCGCATAGACACTGTTGAGTTAAAGAAGGTTTTACTTTTAATAAAAATTGTACATGTCGACATTGTAAAGCAGGCAATGGAAAGATTAGTAAGTTGCATGATGACTATCGAGTGCTGTAGTTATGAAGTCCATTTATTAGTCCGCCTGCTGAAGTCATGCCAGCAAACGATGTGAAAGGTACGGCTCTTGTCACGGGCATGTTATGGCAAAGCAAAATTAAAAACTGAAGCAAGCAATTTTCAGTTTTAAGTACAAGAAAACCAAAATAAACAAGTAGAAAGAAGGAAAAAAAAAGCATAGGGATCTGCAGTGCAAACCTGGGAAACCATTCCAGTACACCAATATATATATAATATACATATATACTGCATACATGTACATTTTCATTCAAGCTACTTTTAATAAACAAATAAAAAAAAAAAAAAAAAAAGCAAAACAACATCAACCCAATAGGGAAGATTTCCTTCCCACTTGTCAGGCAGTTTCTAGTTTTACGGTCACGGTTGAGTTAAAAGATATACGTTGGTGGTTATTGAGCCACACCAGCTACATGCGCCCCGTACTACCGGAGTGTTGATATAATTATGTTTGAGAGAAATCAATGCAACAAGCATGAAAACTGAGGTGACAAGCACCTGGAGTGAAGATAAGATAAGATAAGATATAACTTTATTTGTCCTTTAAAGGCACATTTGATGGTCCGTATATGCAGCATAACAAAACAGTATAGACAGTTATGACATGAGTTATTACAAATATCGATACCCATCACAGCATCAATAATAATAATAATAATAATAATAATAATAATAATAATAATAATAATAATAATAATAATAATAATAATAATAATAAAATAATAATAATAATAATAATAATAATAATAATAAAAACAGTAATAATAAAAGGACAGTGTGTCATGCGGGTGAGTTTGTATGTACAAGAAGTCACTACAACAAATAAATAAAGGTCAATTTTAAAAACTAGTAGTTAATATAATATGAAATTCAAAGCAGTGAAAGAACATTTTCTATAAACAGTGAAACAATTCATGTATGGCAAAAGTAGAACTGCACAGATTATAAAACAAATTCATTCTCTATATCCTAACCCTCTAGCCCCGCCCCATTCCATTCAGCCCGCCATCAAAAACTTTACATTCTCTTTCCACTGAGGCAGATATGAACATTATGAAAAGTTTTGAAGAGATTATAAAGAAAGTAAAAACACTTTGGACTGACATTCACAAAATGCTCGAGGAAAACAAAGAGGCCAAATAAAAAAAAAAATGATCGAGATGAAAACAACCATGATGCAAGCAGCAAAAAATTAAAAAAAAATTGCTGAAGCTAGAAATAAAGACAAAAGCCACGGGAACAATTTCTCAAACTGTAGCGGAACCTTTTTGAGCTCCATATATCCCGATCAAGTTATCAGAGAGGTTATCAAGTCAACAGGAGGTTTCTAACCAAGCCTGAGGGGTTAGGGGTAAGTGCGCAGCCATAATGCACAGGCACTGGATTTTTTGTTCTGTTGTTGATTAACGTCCAACTTCAGCACTATATAAGGATATTGTGGAAGGGCCCAAAGACTGACCTCGGACAATACAATCTTATGCGCTGCCACATACAAGACAGTGCGGGGAGACCTGGGAGAACTGTCCAGCTGATCACATCAGATCAACACTGACCTAACCAGTTGGGGATGAAGACGAACGTTTTTTTTTTTCCGAATGTGGGTTTTAAACCAGGGAGCTCTTTTTTCTTTTTTTTTGCAGCATATAGAAAAAGCGAAAATAAAAATAAAAACACAAGAGGTGAGTAAAATCAGCGATAACTGTATGGGCTTCCAATGCCTGTTTTGTGTTATTGAAGGCAGGAGGGATTGAGAAGTGTTTTGTTGGTTTGTTTGCTTCTGCGTCACGTCAGTACATGTACAGTTACACTGTGAAAGCTGAGAAGCAGAGAGGAAAACGTGGAGGAACTTACAACACGTGAACAGCACTGGGTCCTCTGCTCATGATGAGGGATGAGGAGAAAAAAAACAAGAAAAGATCCGAGCTTTAGGATGTGAATTGAACATTGATAAGATCTCGCATACACTGGATAAGATTTAAGAAAGAAGCATGTATCAGTTTCGATGAGACTTCACATAAACTGGAATGACAATGTATGTATCAGTGATGAGACTTCACATAACTGGATATGAACAATGTATGTATCAGTTTTGATGAGACTTCACATACACTGGAATCACATAAAGTGGATATGAACAATGTATGTATCAGTATTTGATGAGACTTCACATAAACTGGATATGAACAATGTATGTATCAGTTTTGATGAGACTTCACATAAACTGGATATGAACAATGTATGTATCAGTTTTGATGAGACTTCACATAGACTGGATATGAACAATGTATGTATCAGTTTTGATGAGACTTCACATAAACTGGAATCACATAAAGTGGATATGAACAATGTATGTATCAGTTTCGATGAGACTTCACATAAACTGGATACATGTGGATATGAACAATGTATGTATCAGTATTTGATGAGACTTCACATAAACTGGATATGAACAATGTATGTATCAGTTTTGATGAGACTTCACATAGACTGGATATGAACAATGTATGTATCAGTTTTGATGAGACTTCACATAAACTGGATATGAACAATGTATGTATGTGTTTCGATGAGACTTCACATAAACTGGATATGAACAATGTATGTGTTTCGATGAGACTTCACACAGACTGGATATGAACAATGTATGTATCAGTATTTGATGAGACTTCACATAAACTGGAATCACATGTATCAGTTTCGATGAGACTTCACATAATCTGAAGACACACATACAAATTTTAATTGAGACACAGAAATAACTTCCTGAATATTGGCCAGTTACTTCCCTTGTAATGAATGGCTGCGGTAACAGGGCTCAATGAAGTCAGCTCTATTTTAAAGATGTACAAAACAAAACAAAAACAACAGCAACAGCAATAGAAACAACAACAACAATAAACAAATCAAGGATAGGGTATTGACTGTGGTAAGACTGAAGATGGTGCTACGACAGAGGAAAAACATTCACAGGTCAATCTATTTATTCCTTCCAGGATGAATCTTCATACTAGATCGATGTATTCTTTCTTTCCGGTCATCAACCAACCAACCAACCGACCAACCAACTAAGGGCTTGTCAAAGGTCAGTGTGGCACACACACACAAACAAAGAGTTTTTTGAAGAACAAAAGTAGACGCAAAAAAAAAGAGAGAAAAAACAACAACAATAAAGCAGCAAAAACTTATCTCTAAGAACTGACTCGTCCAAATAAAGTCTTGCTTGTAAAATGTCACAATTCATTCAGTGGAGAAAACAAAATCATTTGTCAGGCCTTACTTTGGTAATTGCCACTTAAATGTTTCCTATGTTTATTTGTTGCTAAGCTCCTAACATCACACTATAAAGACAATATTGTGGACGGACTCCAAACTGACGTCTGACAATTTTATGTGCTGCCACACACAAGACTGAGCAGAGAGACTAATGCGATAACAGAACACATTACACACAACAACAAAAATAATAGAGAGACAGGCAAAGTTTGAAGGAAAAAGAAATAAAATTCAAATCCATATCCACAAATAGTGCGTCTGAGAAAAGATCATCAATCTAGAACACAGAGGACAGAACTAGACAGACTGGCCAAACTAGGGAAAAAAGTTTCCCATAGTCGTTTCTTGCTCGAGGTGTTTTTACATTTTTTATTTCCCTTTGATATTTGATAGGATATTTCATGAGAAAGTTTTGGTTCTCTCCTAGAAAGATGCAAAATTTTTTAATTTGAATTTAAAAGAGAATGAATTTACAGAATCTTGAAATGTCTAATAATCCCTCCAAACTTTTAAAGATAGGAATCTTTCATGTTTTGCCGCAAATGAACATATAATAAATAAACTATATTTTTTGTTACCTTTTTTGTCAAGTGTACTATAAATTTTGTCTACTATTCATTGCATTAAAATGTGTCAGAGTCAAAACCTGATTTGGCCAGCCTTTAGCGTATCTATGTGGTGTATGAGACGAGAACACACGGCAAAGACGGCGTGACAATTACCTGAACTGTTCTTGGAGACTATATGAAGCTCCGGCGCCTTCAGGTAGTATTGCTCGCACAGGAACCGCGCGTTCTCGTACGCATCTGTTAGGAAAAGGGGGGAGAGAAATGAGGGTGATCATCAAGCCATTTGTTAACTCAGTATTAGTAGACGCTAATTCTTATCCTTGGGTTTAACATTTCTAAAGTAAAAAATCATCATTTTCATTTTTTTTTTTTTAGATTTTTACTAGTGTGTCCTGCATTGTTTCCTTTTAACGTCTAGAATAGACTGCACCGATCAGTACCATTCATTGCTTAAAGAGCTAACTTCAATCGAAATAAGGGTCCATGTGTTCTAACTATGTCCCATAATGCTTGACAGGTTCACGTTCCTACTTCAAACAGTATCTGGGTCCACACAGCCATCACCACGTGAGAGTCATTGCAGTTTGGGTGAACTGAAATTACTTTTGATAATAATCCTTAACACCCCCCCCCCAAAAAAAGCCCAAAACAACCAAAAACTATTATAATCTGGGTGGATAGCTGACGCTTTGTTTGTTGTTGCTAAACGTCCCAACGTCAGCACTATAAAGGCTATATTTCAGACAGGCCTGAAGAGAAAGACTAACATCTGCCATGAATGGTGAATTCACATTTCAATGTTTAAACAGTAGGTGGCTCCACTCACCCTGTACCACGTGCGAGACGTTGCAGTTCGGGTCGATGCAGCCGATGTGTCTGTGCCTCGGGTCGTGGTTCTTTTCCTTCTTCCCAAACAGAAGAGCTGATTGTGGAATAGAAATCAAATTTGTTGTAGTGTTAAGATAATACAAAACAACAAAACTTCTAAAATTTATTACTGTTCTTATAGTACCATTGCTTTTTTTATTGGTCCTTGGTTAAATATATAAATTACATAACGCAGTTCTCACGTTTCAACTCCCACCAACAGAGAAAAATTTTTTTTAATGACAGGCACTTCAATACATACAGTATTACACAGGGTGTGAGATGCAAAAACCTTGAAATGCCATTATAGCTCTCCAACAATTAGAAACAAACTTTAAGCCCCCAGATTAACTAAAAGACAAGAAAAAAAACAAACAAAAGAAAATATTCAAAATCCTTTAAAGATACTCCAACACTCAGTTTAATATAGCATAATGTGCACCATTTCCAAAAACCACTCCACACAACAGCCATTTCAAAACAAGCTTCAATAGATAATTATAAAGACAGCAAACAAGTGTCCCTATAGTGAGATTTTTGCATTCTATATTCAACCTATCACATGCTGCGCAGATCTAGAGGCATACTGGTGTAACTGCAGAGACTAAAGAGGTCAGTTAGGCCACTCACTGTGCTGGTTGATGAGCATGCGTATACTGATGCGCGACATGTAGAAGCGGTCGAGGAAGTACTGGATCCTGTTCTCAGTGTTGATGTCGATACCGTGAGTTTCCTTGAGCTCTATCACACCCTGGGGGAGAAAACATGCAGCGTCAATGTTAGAGTTAGCAGTGTCAAGGATGCTAATCAAACAATTACTAGAGTTAACAGTTAAGGATGTAATTCAAACAAATACTGGCGGTAACAGAGAAAGATGTAATATAAAATTGCTTTATTTAACTCAACAGAGTAGTAGTAGTAGTAATAGTAGTAGTAGTAGTAGTAGTAGAAACAGCAGCAGCAGTAGTAGCAGTAGTGGCAGCAGCAGCAGTAGCATCAACAATAGTAGTAGTAGTAGTCGTAGAGTAGTAGTAGTAATAGTAGTAGTAGTAGTAGTAGTAGAAACAGCAGCAGCAGTAGTAGCAGTAGTGGCAGCAGCAGCAGTAGCATAGTAGTAGTAGTAGTAGTAGTAGTAGTAGTAGTATCATTGTTACATTATCATCATCATTACTGTACTACGTGTACTGCTATAATCATTCACCTGTGCCATGGTCTCAACAACATTGCTGTGTCTGTTTCTGATGTGAACCAGGGTGCTCGTGAATCTGGTGAGGTGGGGGGGGGTTGTAGAATGTGAGGTGGGTGTAGGAGGGAGGGGGGGGATAGAGAGAGAGTAACAGGGATATGAATAGAGACAGAGCGAGGGTCGAGGAGGGGAGAGATATGGAGATAGAGAGAGAGAGATGAAGAGAAGAATAAAGAGAGACTGAGAGACAGTCATGTAAACAGACAGTCCGAGAGACAGACAGAGAGAGAGAGAGAGAGATGAAGAGAAGAATAAAGAGAGACAGAGACAGTCATGTAAACAGACAGTCCGAGAGACAGAGAGAGAGAGAGATGAAGAGAAGAATAAAGAGAGACAGAGACAGTCATGTAAACAGACAGTCCGAGAGACAGAGAGAGAGAGAGATGAAGAGAAGAATAAAGAGAGACAGAGACAGTCATGTAAACAGACAGTCCGAGAGACAGAGAGAGAGAGAGATGAAGAGAAGAATAAAGAGAGACAGAGACAGTCATGTAAACAGACAGTCCGAGAGACAGAGAGAGAGAGAGATGAAGAGAAGAATAAAGAGAGACAGAGACAGTCATGTAAGATGTGTCCGAGAGAATACAGAGTGTGTCACCTGAAGCCTTCCCCAAAGACCTCTAAAGGCCCAACAGAACCAGCGTTAAACCATGATTCAAACCCAAGACCTCTGGCTAGGTAAACTGATCAATCAATATTCCGACTAAGCCGGTGCATTATAGGTCGGTTCCTGTGTGACATGTACGCCCTTCGATTTCCGATGGAATTCACTTTATTTTCTACGAAGACACCTGGCTAGGTGAACTTTAGATTTAAATCGGTGTGATGGTTTCTCAACTTCTGAACGTCATTGCTTAACAACTACAACAACACTACAAGGCAGGGATAGGCGATATCGCGATGAAGGAGGAGGATGATAGAATCAGTCAATATGAATACATGTAGCATGAGAGCCCTAAGGCAGAGTTAACTGAATAACACTAAAGTTTACAATTCGATTAAGAAAAATGTGAGAAAGTTGGTGTGGACATTCGATAATTATTATTGAAAAAAAAAGGTGTGGGCCTTGAGTTTTGTCTGATCGTGGATCTCCATCTAAACAGATCGGGAGAGCAACGCTCTAACGTCTACGCCAGTTTGCCCTCCAGGTGAAGGAGAAGAAGGGAGGTGACCGCTATGACCTTCACGACCTTCAGGTCAGCGAATCTGATGACTACGAGAATAAGACGCCCACATAAAAGATGTAACGTTACAGCACGACTCTCGCCGCACCTACTACGCCTAATGCCCAATCCAGTAATCTATCTACCAGCAGAACATTCCCTCCCTCCCTCCCGTCCCACCCCCTTCTCTCTCTCTCTCTCTATCTCTACACACACACACACACACATTACAAGTAAAACACTACATGTTTGCACAATCAAGTACAACTCTATTGGAAGTCGCGGGCTCTATCATCAGCTGAGCTTATACCCTCCCACCACCTCTAACACCCCTAACACACTACACCATTACAGTATACAAGTAAACAACCACACGATGCCCCACCTAGAACTAGGACTGATTGAACCGTGTACTACTGTAAGTACTAATCATCATACTAATGTACATGTACTAATGTACTCACTTGTCCAGTGATTTAGAATCGATGTTGTCCTTGTTGTCAAACTCCAGGAGTTCCTTGAAGCTCTGCTGGTACCTGGGGATGGGAGGTGGAAGTCTGGGTTACCATGGTGAGGGAGAGAGAGG
>RQTK01000035.1:757408-800710 GCA_003991915.1 Elysia chlorotica | reverse complement strand
GAAGAAGAAGAAGAAGAAGAAGAAGAAGAAGAAGACGAAGAAGAAGAAAAAAAAGAAGAAGAAGAAGAAAAAGAGGGGGAGAAAAAGAGAGAGCGATGGGGGGATAGAAAGATAGACAGGGTGGAGATAACAGAAAATGTGGAGAATTTGTAAGGTTGAATATAAGGGAAGGGCAGGGGAGGGAAAGAGAGGCAGACAAACAGAGAAAGAGAGAGATGGGGAGAGAGAGAGGGGATAGAGGGAGAGGGATAGAGAGAGACCAAGAGACGGAGAGATAGAATTTATTGATTGTGACCCAACGCCATGATTAAGATCTACCCCACAGCCGTACCTCCCGACCACCTTTTGTCGCTACTCCCACAAACACACACACACACACACACACACACGTCATGTGCGGGCATCTTCTTGTCAGCAGACAGAAAATCTCTCCTCGCACGTACACCATCAACACCAGCAGCTACAAGACCAAGAGGGGGAAGAGAGGGATGATGTTTAGAGTTAGAGACACAGAACAATGACTGTATGTAACACGCAAGGAGAAGCGGAGGAGAAGTACAATGACAAGGTATCGGTCAAAAATAGGATTTTTCTTTTGTTTTGTTTGTTTGTTGTGTTTTTTGGTGGGGTTTTTTTTTTTTTGGGAGGGGTGGTTAAAGAGAACGGCATAGATAGACAAGAACTAAGGGAACAAACAACAAAAACCCCACATAATGCATGGTGTACGTGCATTTATCGTGTACTCACCAGCTCATGACGAGCTTGACGCTTAATGGAGAGATTAGTGTATCTATGTCTATATGTAGCATGTACTCACCAGCTCATGACGAGCTTGACGCTGGGCATGGTGAGCAGGTGGTCTGGCAGTCCATGGAATAAATACCATAGAATTAGAATGTGTGAGTTCCGTTTCGGAAATCGGGGTCGCTGTAACACTGAGGTTATGCAATGGCAGTTTGGATTATAAAAATAATTGAATTTTTTACACTGCGAGATGGGGATTGAGTGACATAGTGCGATACAACAACAACCACAACAACAACAGCAGCAGCAGCAGCAGCAACAACAACTTTGAACAATAACAACTATCACAGTAACAACAACAGCAACAGAAAAAAAAACAACAAAAAAAACAACAACAAAACAAACAGCCAACATAACAAAACGCCCTGATATTTTAATTAAAGCCCCCGGCCTATATAAGCCTTTTATGTAACTTGTCGGTCACGAATTTTAACACAGTCACAGTTGCAAACAATGAAACAAGTTACCAAACAAGCTAAATCAACATTGATTTGTAATTTTAGCTTGGAATTTCCGACAGCGGTTTTTTGCGTGCGCTCTGTACGAACGTACGAGCTGGAAGAATGTAATCTAGAGCCTGGGTTTTATAGCGTTGTACTGTAGTTTTTGTGGTTGGTTGGTACTGGTAGTTTAAAGTCTATCATCAGCGATAAGGCTATCTCGTGGACGAGTCCCAAGACTGGAGTATGGCAACTTTATGTGCTGTCACACGGAGAGAGAGAGAGAGAGAGAGAGAGAGAGAGAGAGAGAGAGAGAGAGAGAGCAGGGATACCAGGGCTTCTGTCTTCGTGTGTCTAACTATTCAGTTTCAACTGACCCCACAAATAGAAAGACGACCTGATCGGGATTCGAACCAGAAACCTCCCGAATTTAAAAGGCGCGCTCTAATAGATGAGCCTCCTCAATTCTGGCCCGAAGCTACTTATTCGTCGCCCACCCCCCCCAAACCCCTTTAAGAAAAAAAATCTAGACATTGAGGGAACAGAAAGGGCTGCGATAAACAGAACATCAGAAAAAAAGATCGATACTTAGAGGGGAGGAGGAGGCGGGGGGCATACATAGAAAAAAGGTGTCACTGAAGGAAAAGGGTGGTCATAGGGTCTATGTGTTTATCTGTCGGTGAAAGGTAAATAGAAGAAAAGATCGGAAACGCTATAGGTTAAGGAAGAATGATAGAGTTAGAGACACAGAACAATGACTGTATGTAACACGCAAGGAGAAGCGGAGGAGAAGTACAATGACAAGGTATCGGTCAAAAATAGGATTTTTCTTTTGTTTTGTTTGTTTGTTGTGTTTTTTGGTGGGGTTTTTTTTTTTTTGGGAGGGGTGGTTAAAGAGAACGGCATAGATAGACAAGAACTAAGGGAACAAACAACAAAAACCCCACATAATGCATGGTGTACGTGCATTTATCGTGTACTCACCAGCTCATGACGAGCTTGACGCTTAATGGAGAGATTAGTGTATCTATGTCTTTGTAATAAGATAAGATAAGATAAGATAAGATATAACTTTATTTGTCCTTTAAAGGCACATTTGATGGTCCGTATATGCAGCATAACAAAACAGTATAGACAGTTACGACATGAGATTCAAATATCGATACTCATAACAGCATCAATAATAAAATAATAATAATAATAACAATAACAATAATAATAATATAATAATAATAATAATAATAATAATAACAATAACAATAGTCATAATAACAATTATTATCAGTATTATTATTTAAAGAATAATAGTAGCTTGCATAACATACTGATCTGAAATAGAAAATTGTATTACAATTATTTTTTTTTTTACAAAAGTTTAAATGCTCTAGGCAGAAACGAATTTTTGTATCTTTCAAGTCTACATTGCAAGGTTCTTGGCCTCCCTGAGCGCTCAAAAACCTTAATTGGCTATAAAGAGGATGGTTTTTTATCTTTTAAAATTGAAACAATCTTAATTTGACATGGAAGATGATACGACTCGCGGCTGTTGCCCTCGCGCGCGCCTGGACAGAGCAGACAGAGAACAAACAGCACATTAGTATTCAGATATTACACTCTACTTTATTAGTCCACGTGAGATTTTAGCCTAATTACAGTTCTTAGCACGTCGAACGTCACAGCGTCGGGTGGATTTGAGTAGATCTGGTTTGCCTTCATTATACCGTATCAGATGGTACTGACATAACCGAAACTAAAGCTAACGACCGACCTGGTTACACAACTTACTAGAGGCTCAAACGTTTAACATAATTATGGCTTAAAGTACATAGGGTGAAAAAAAGGTGAGAGATGAAATATGACAAAATTGACATTGGGTGAGGATTGATAGCTGAGGTCAAACAATGGTAGACACACATGGAGACAATGGGAGGAGGGAGAGAGAGAGAGAGAGAGAGAGAGAGAGAGAGAGAGAGAGAGAGAGAGAGAGAGAGAGAGAGAGAGAGACAGGAGAGGGAGAGAGAGAAAGACAGACAAAGAGAGAGAGCCGATAGATAGGTATGTAGATAGACAGTGTCAATGACTAGAGGGTGTTTATTGTACAAGAATAAAGAAAATCGGATTGAAAAAAAAAGAATTAAGGCGAAAGCGTGGGGGATTGTATGATCTAAAAGGAGATATCTAATCATTGACGGACACATGAACACAGAGCTAGTGCGTAGCCTTCGTTAGGGCCGAGGTTTCGTTGAGTCCGATGTTGCTATATGCGAGGTCCACTGTAATTTGCCTCTGCAGGTGGCGTTGTTAAACAATGTTACGTCACATCTGCTGCCTTATTTGTTAACTCAAGTAATAATTATTGATGCAACATTTTATATTGGGATTATTGTATCCCTGACTGATGAAGCCAACTAAATACATTTTTCAAGTCAAACTTTTCGATGCAAATTAGTGTTGGCTTATCAGCTTTATCCCTAAAAGTGCAGAGTTGGGTAAAATCGGCTGGCGATAACAAACAACCCGGCCGGGAGTCCACCAGTGTAGATCTAGTCTGCAGGATACACCAGCACACAGCATGTACCGTTATCTTTTTTTGTCATCACAATACGGGGGGTCAATTCAGTACTTCTTTCACCCTTAGTCTTCAATGGGCACGCCGAGCTAATCTCATAGCAAATGTGTTTACTTTTGTCGGAAGAGTAGCTAGCAGATCTCAGTTGTTTTTTTATGTAAAAATCGTAACCCGGCAACCACATTATAATTATTGTCTAAAGTGGTAAACGGCTATCGAAAGTAGAGGAACTCTTCATTGACGATTTGTAAATTTTTGTCCAAATTCGTTTCCTAGCGGGCACTCTAGCCATCCTGCCACTAATCTACAAACTCATAGCGCGTAAACACGGGAGCGGTTGTCTCAGTCGTCAGCGTGCATACTCTCTGTTTAATGGAGAGGTATCGGGATCGAGTCCCGTTCGGTTTGTCTTATTTTCTGATCCTGTTGTCGGTTAGACACTGGGGGCAAGATAGTCGGGAAGGTAGAGCACGCGTCAACAACAACTACAGCAACAACAGCAGCAGCAACAACAACAAAAACACCCTAAAACAGCTGATTTTAAATTCCGATCTTTCAGGTAAGCTTGTAAAGAGCAAACACAAAAATCGCTTTCCAAGCTAAATCTCTGAGTTAGGTAACGACGTACAGATACCTCTCACAACATTATCGAATGAAGTGAACATCGGTATAAATTTCATGTTCAAAATTCATAACTTACATTACAAATTACATAAAAGCTAATTTTGAGCCGGCGCTTGCGTGGAGGGTACATTTGTACAATTATAGAAACACGGCAATATGACACGGCTTGGTAGAGTATCGCTAAATCAGTTGGGATCTCAGGTTACTGTCCGCGAACTCGGCGGCATGAGGAAATCACGAGACCTTCTCGTGCTGTACGTGATGTCCGCGATGTCCTCACGTTCAGAGTCTGTCCACGGATCTACAACTCCAGGCTTTGCGGGGCACACGCCGATAGCGGTTGACTTTATCGCGCGTTCTTTGGAAAACGATTTCATCTATCAAAATGATGAGATTTAATGGAAAGAAAACTATATGGACCCTTGGTTGAACTTCAAAAGACTGTAGACTATATACAGTACTAGATTCGGGACTTTCTGTTTAGTCATTTTCAAGTGAACGAAGAAGAAGAAGAAGAATGTTAAACTCATAAGTCTGTCTACCAGTCGCCCTTAACCCTAAATCTAGCAGTAGGGTCGTACATCCAACGCCGCGGTACCTTTACTTATTGCAAGCTATCACGGCGTTGGACGTTACGACCCTATTGCTGGACGTTCCTAGGCTTAACACAAACTAGTTGTGCGTCACGCTTGTACTTGGACGCCGAGCCAGAGTATCTTCCCAGCGGTCGTCGTTCTGTCTAGGGGCTCAGTCATCGCAAAGTCTTCAATGCCGGTACATGTATTGAGTGTCATCAGCACCACAAATAATGAAATCTATTTATATAACTGTAACCCGTGTCATCAACACCACAAATAATGAAATCTATTTATATAACTGTAACCCGTGTCATCAACACCACAAATAATGAAATCTATTTATATAACTGTAACCCGTGACCAGGCCTGGCTGGTGGCGATTGTTTACTCCCCTCCAAGTTCTGCAAACTCAGGTGTATTGCTGTTTTTTTTTAGTTTTTTTTTTTAGTTGTTTTTTGTTTTAGGGGTTGACTGGAGTTAATACATAACGACACAAAAATGAAAGTTGCTTTGGTTTGAATGCTTGTTTTTCCAACAGCGTTACAAAATGCAGGCAATGTTGTCTCGTGACAATGTACAGTGTACATACATTTTCCTTAGTGTTCTGTTGGCGGTTTGAATGGACCAATGAATAAACATGGTCAAGTTGGTGTCAGTTAAAAAAAATGTTGTTATCCCGTGGAATGGTCACGAAAGTTTAGTAACAAATTATTATTAACTTATTTACGAGTATACGGGTGTTTTTCACCCATCAATGGATTGGCTTCAACCATAATTATGGTTCACAAAAGGGAAAAAAATCTTGAAAAAAACAATAAATTATTATTTCGAGAAATGAACGACACAGATAGAATTAGAAGCATAAAAGACTAATTGAGGAATACATAAATTTTCATTGGTTTTTATCTTAACATAGTGCCGGGTACCATTAAAAAAAACACGCATATTTTTTTTAGAGCCTGGGTGTTTTTCACTCACAAGTCCATGCTAACTGGTCGTAACCGGTTGGTGCGGGTTGAACAACGCGCCTCTAGCTTGTCAGGCGGGTACATTGACGTGGGTAAGGTCACTCACTTAACACCACTTTGTATTACATTTTGTTATGATTCTTCTCTCTATTGTTCTGAATTTCCAATCGTTTCATGGCGATCAGATTTATATGTGTCTCTCTCTCTCTCTCTCTCTCTCTCTCTCTCTCTCTCTCTCTCTCTCTCTCTGTCGCTCCATCTTCCTCCCTCTGCCTGTCTGCCTCTCCCCATTCCTCTTTTTCCCCCATACCTTCCTGCCTCCCCTCTCTCTCTCTCTCTTTCGCTCCATCTTACTCCCTCTGTCTGTCTGCCTCTCCCCATTCCTCTTTTTTCCCCCATGCCTCCCTGCCTCCTCTCTCTCTCCCCCTTTATCATTTCCTTTCTGCTTTTCATCTACATGATTAACCCAACTTTTTTCCGTACACACATACACACACAGACCCCCCGTCCAATATTAAGTAACCACTAACAAGATTGCATTATTTGAATTACTACCTCCATCCATACAAGATTATTCAGTACATTCATAGCGTAGTGCTAACACATGCAGCGCATTGTATTGACGTTCAAACGCTCAAAGCACAAGTCTAATACAGTCACTGGTCTGAATAGGAACCGCGAGACAGAGGATGAGAAGCAAACAACGGGAGGAAAACAAAAAGCATTATCATTACGTGTAATCCCATGGCTGCTGAGTTGTGTTGTTGTTGCTGTTGAGTTGTTGATATTATTGCTGACTTTTTGGACAGCTGTACAAACTTGATTTGACAAACCTATTTCAATCAACAGGCTTGACTAGCTGACTAGTTGCCGACTAGTTACCCCAACTGTCCCTACTTATTCAGCTTTGAGAAAAGATCACTAATACATGACAGTTAATAAAAGGGGCCTTTCATCTCTTTGTTTTTTTTTTTGCAGCAATGTGATGAATCCCAGACCAGACATCGGAGCTGGTTTAGTGGTGTAGGGTTGCTGGTTTTTGAACGCCCATCCGGTTAACCTTTAGGCTATACCGCAGACAGTTCTTTAGGAGGAGAAGTACATTTCAGTGACGTCAATTGGGTCCTTCCTTTTTTTTTTGACAAAACCTTTTGGCGCGGAGCTGCCAGGCATTGGGTCACAAAACATACGCCCTTCATGGACATGTACTTAACTCTAGACTTTTTTTTTTTTTTTTGTAAAACTCAAAATACGTGACTTAATAGAAAACTCGCTCACGATCACTGAAATTTGCCCGATTCTGAAATCGATCAAGGGATCTCTTGAATATAAAGAAGCCCAGTGTTCCATCACTTATTTAAGGTCAGCATCCCCCCCCCCCCCCCCCACACACACACACACTCGCATGTAAAAAAAGCCACAGCGCAGAGTGCAATGAACCTTCTACATCGACCGCGAGAAGTACTTTCCGAAATGTTGAGAGCGCGTTAAAGAGAATATTTGCATAATGATACAATCATAAACCACAATTAGCAACGAAGTCTAATATTCTCCCCCTTTATCATTTCCTTTCTGCTTTTCATCTACATGATTAACCCAACTTTTTTCCGTACACACATACACACACAGACCCCCCGTCCAATATTAAGTAACCACTAACAAGATTGCATTATTTGAATTACTATCTCCATCCATACAAGATTATTCAGTACATTCATAGCGTAGTGCTAACACATGCAGCGCATTGTACTGACGTTCAAACGCTCAAAGCACAAGTCTAATACAACAGTCACTGGTCTGAATAGGAACCGCCAGACAGAGGATGAGAAGCAAACAACGGGAGGGAAACAAAAAGCATTATCATCAAGTGTCATCCCATGGCTGCTGAGTTGTTGTTGTTGTTGATGTTGTAGTTGTTGGTATTATTGCTGAGTTGTTGGACAGCTGTACAAACTTTATTTGACAAACCTATTACGATCAACAGGCTTGACTAGCTGACTAGTTGCCGACTAGCTGACTAGTTGGCGACTAATTGACTAGTTGCTGACAGTTACCCCAACTGTCCCTACTTATTCATCTTTGAGAAAAGATCACTAATACATGACACTTAATAAATAAAAGGGGCCTTTCATCTCTTCGTTTTTTTTTTGTAGCAATGTGATGAATCCTAGACCAGACAGCGGGGCTGGTTAAGTGGTTTAGGCTTGCTGGTTTTTGAACGTCGATCCTGTTAACCTTTAGGCTATATCGCAGACAGTTCTTTAGGAGGAGAAGTACATTTCAGTGACGTCAATTGGATCCTTTCTTTTTTTTTTTTTTAGGAACATTTTGGTCCGGAGCTGCTCGGTCACAAAACATACGCCCTTCATGGACATGTACTTAACTCTAGACTTTTTTTTTTTTGTAAAACTCAAAATACGTGACTTTATAGAAAATTCGCTCACGATCACTGAAATTTGCCCGATTCTGAAATCGATCAAGGGACCTCTTGAATATAAAGAAGCTCAGTGTTCTATCAATTATTATTATTATTATTATTATTATTATTATTATTATTATTATTATTATTATTATTATCATTACTACAACAACACAACAACAACAACAACAACAAAAGCAACAACAACAACAACAACTACTACTACTACTATCTTAACATTAATTTTAACAATCATTATCATAACGAGAATAATTGTTATTACATTTGTGCTAGAAAAGTATTATTTATTGACTTAATGCACCATTTAAGACAATAGCATCAGTCGAATGCAAATACATGCACATGCATATTCAACTCGGTCAAACAATTCTAATTAATAGAAGGACGCGCCAGGAAACCGTTTAACGACTGTACGAAGTTCGCCTCCTTGTCTGTCCACGCCTTATCTACAAGTCCTGCAGTCTCGCCTAATTAAGTCCATCAGTTCAGGTGCATTGTATTACGATAAACGACTCGTCCTGCTCTAGGGCTACATGCACGGTCTACGGCGCCTCTGTATAATCGAACACTCAATGGCACGGGTCAATGACCGCCAAGTACTGCTATAGGAGGCAGCGAATGATGCTAGTATTGTTACACGTGCATTACAGGTATTATATGCTTGTAAAGTTGAGTTGGGTTGGTTTTAACGTCCAACATCAGCACTACATAGGCTATATTGTGGACAGGCCCCAAGACGGACGTCTGACAATTTTATGTGCTGCCACACACGAGACAGTACGGGGATACCATGACTCTAGTCTCAGCCGGTCACATTATACTGACACTGACCCAACCAGTAGGGAACGCAACAGCCAGAATTCGAACTCGGGACCTTTTGCGTCGGAAGCCGATGTTTTACCCCTAGACCACCGCGCCTCCCTATGCTTGTGCAATGTGACAATACGCAATCTTCTGAACCGATCGGGATTAGGGAGCACACAGTCCGGGATCAAGAACCAACCGGTTTAGTCCGGTTCCCGACCTGGCTCAGTTGGATTTGAGTTTGGGTTTGGGTTCGAGAGTTTCTAGCTGAGTGCCCCCCCCCCTAATGACCGCCGTGTACTGTTACAGGAGGCAGCGAATGATGCTAGTATTGCTACACGTGCATTACACTTTACAGGTATTATATGCTTGTGCAATATGACAATACGGAAATCTTCTGAACCGATCGGGATTAGGGAGCACACGGTCCGGGTTCAGGAACCAACCGGTTTAGTCCGGTTCCCGACCTGGCTCAGTTGGGGGTTTGGGTTCGAGTTTCTAGCTGAGTGCTCAATTAATGTACCCCCCCCCCACACACACACACACACACACACAGAACTCGGTGAAGTGTGTTTGGGTCACAACAAGGTGAAGGCTTAGTCAGAATGATGTGGACTTAAGGTACATGGTCAGGGAAGGTACACATTATCTCGTTTCTAAAATACGTTGGATTTAGAGCGTTTTAACAATGAAATGGAACACTTTATAACGGAGGTGAAGGCATGATCCGGGAAGGTACACATTATCTTGTTTCTAAAATACGTTGGATACAGAGCGTTTCAACACTGACACTGAACACTTTATAACTGAGGGGGCGACACGACCAGGGCTAGGGATGTTGGATGATGGCATTATAGCACGTAGACACGTACACAGAGGAGACGCCTTGAGAGAAGACTGGGGTGATAATAATAATAATAATAATAATAATAATAATATTAATAATAAAGTAAACATTTTATGGCGCGTTTCACATTTCCGCTTCAGGGTCTGACAACAAGTGTATAACGGAGTACATTATTGTACGTGTACCTGGCCTGAGGGGGGGCAACGCATTGTTTATTGTGGCATCTCAGGGAATGAGGGAAGAGATGGACATACACAGACAGTGAGAGAGAGAGAGAGAGAGAGAGAGAGAGAGAGAGAGAGAGAGAGAGAGAGAGAGAGAGAGAGAGAGAGAGAGATTACCCACTTAAGTTCAAAATGACCCTTGTCCGGAGCCCTGCATGGCCAATCTCTCTGGCCGAATTCCCAGCATAGAGTGACCAGTTGACCACAGAGCCCTCAACCCCTTATCTCTCCTGTTGCCTCAGCCTACAAACACAGTGTGGTGATACTATAGATCTACAGTTCTCTATGTGTCCAACTGCCCACAGGTTGACTTGGGGTGTTATTGTCACAATGTCAACGCCCAACATCAGCAGCAAGGTCTTCAGATGTCTCGTGTGTGACAGCACGTAACACTGTCAAACGTCAGTCTGGGGCCCTGTCTACAGTATAGCCTTGATAGTGCTGGCGTTGAACGTTAACAACAAAACAAACAAATGCCCCACAGCAGGTGAGTTGGGTGTTATTGACGTCTAAGCTAACGTCAGCCGCAGCAAGGTCAAGGTTATATTATTGAAGAATCCCAAGAAGAAAGTCAGGCAGTTCATTTTACGATGAATATACGTACGGCCATACATAAACAGAGCGGGGATACCATGACTCTGTGTCAGCCAGTCACACTATACTGACACCGAATCAAAATTCAATCAGTAGAGGGGACAATATCGCACGAAGGCAGTTTTGATTGATTGTGGGGTTTGAATCGCAGACCTCTCGATAGGGAGATCAACGCTCTACCACTTACGCCAATTTATTCATCTCCCTCTCTCTCTCCTCTCCCCCCCCTCTCTCTCTCTCTCTCTCTCTCTCTCTCTCTCTCTCTCTCTCTCACCTTGAGACCACAGGCCAGATGACATGGCAACCTTGACGCGGCAAAGTTAGTCAAGCCAGGTTGGTGGTTTTGCACGTTTGTGCACGTAACATAATCATGAATAATTTATTGTGGTTCTATTATCTATAGCCTGTCCCAACATTGTTTAATTTCGATAGGTATGCACGGATGTTTATATTTTGACTGAATACAATTTTCATTATTAATTATTTCTACCTGCAGCTGCTTTATGATTACATAACTATTGTGGTTCTATTATCTATAGATCTAGTCTGTCCCAACATTGTTTAATTTCGATAGGTATGCACGGGTGTTTATGTATTGACTGAATACAGTTTTCATGAATAATTCCTGCTTTGTGATTACATAACCATTGTGATTACATAACTATTGTGGTTATATTACCCGTAGTCTGTCCCAACATTGTTTAATTTCGATAGGTATGCACGGGTGTTTATGTATTGACTGAATAGAATTTCACTTAAACTGAAAGAAACGCTTCTCATTTCACGAGTTAACTCCTTAATTACGTACAGGGATGAAACGTGACAGTTTTTATTATAAAGCCTTGGCTCCAACAACAATCCGTTGTCCAATTTCAAACACACACTCACATACACATACACACCTTCCAGAGGAAATCGCGTACCTTTCAAAAATAATATAACCCTCTCATCTTTACCCTCACTCTCTTTATTGTGTCTCCCACCCCCCTTCCCTCTCTCTCCCTCTCCATCTCCTGTCACTCTCCTTCTCCACCTCCTCCCCTCCCCCGTCTCTCTCTCTCTCTCTACGTACCGTACTCCTATGCCCAGCAACATGCACGATCCTATCTCAGAGTCGAGGCCAAGAGCCCACAGCGCAGTCACCGCATAATTATACTTCATCAACAGTCCATGATTGTGATGACGGAGCCTCGGCCTAACATGTCAACACTAGCCCTGCCCCTCCAGATCTTGTTTGTGTACACATTGGCTTGCACGTGTGCTGTCAACTCTCACTAGACTCACTAATGTAGAATAAACACGGACAACCTGTCAGCGTTGTGACCCCGAGGTCGGGCTATTTAGAAACAATTAAGATTGGAACTTCCTTCATAAAAAAGGACAATGAGACAAGCCCCGCAGTCGCCATAGGTTGAAGCCAAAGTGGACATAACTAGGACGTCTCAGACCCCGAGGTCGGGACGTGTAGAAACAATTAAGATTGGAACTTCCTGGATAAACAAGGACAGTGAGACAAGTCCTGCAGTCGTCATAGGTTGAAGCCAAAACGTACATAACCAGGACCTCTCAGTCTTAAACTCTTGCTTTCTTTAGGCATCACAAACCCCAACCCACAGTCGGTTATAACGAATCCGCTACGAGACCTCGAGGCGCAATATATTCATGGCAACTAAGAATACTTAAAACAGCCTTTACGGTACATGTATTCACCTTTTTTCTTCTTTTTGCCTATATCCACGAGAGCCAAATGTATGGTTGTAACGATTTATTTAAAACAACAAAGCAGCAGCCATGCGAAAACGGATGGGTGCATCAAACTTTGCGGATAAACAAACGGACAGGGCATTATATAATGACTAGAAATGTAAGACAACATAGAGTCTGGTTAATGACAGGGCTGTCAGGATTGTCTGTGGAAAACCATCTAAAGTAAGAGGTGACAAGGAGCAGATCAGCCAGGGTGAGAAACGAACGCTCTACACCTGCCACCTGCTGTGATATCAGATCAAAGAACCGTCCTTGGGAAGGGAGTTTTGCAACTCACGGTAGATGACCTCCACCCCGTTTACCATTTTCCCATACAAACAAAACAACAAAATCAATTATTCGTTAACAGTAATGTTATTATTATGGTCCTATAGTGTTTCAGTGTACGCGGCTTCACAAAGTCCCGTGACCAAGGTCATTTCTCTCGCTCCGGCCATGGGCCCAGATAACGCCATGGTCAGCTGGTCAGTCAAACTCAGACTAAGACTGAAGACTTAGGACTCTTGACCGATCCAGGTACAACCCCTAAACTATTCAAGCCAGCCGACTTTGACCTCTGGTCATTGTTTGTTTTGTTGCATAACGTCCAACACCAGTCCTTAATGTTGACAGGCCCCAGGACTGCCGTCTGATAACATTACCTGCTGCCTGACACACGAGACAGGGCGGGGATACCTGACCTCTGGGGGGACGTAAGCTTACAGAACGCTGTGCTTAAGACACTAGATCGAAGTCAGAAAAGTGGCCAATTTTTGCCGAGCTTATGGTCAAGAGAAGGGTTTGGAGATTCTGCCAAACACCGAGAGCGCGATTGTGTGAACTGTTACCAGGCTTTGCTTTTCCTTTAGAATAATATTATAAGACATACATGTAATATGTTCTGTCTCGCAGGTTAATTTTACCAGTTTCACGACTGATGCAAAAATAATTGGTTCAACTCCATGATGATTTAATCACTAAAATGACATAATACTACAAAGGTACAATAGATGTACCATAATATGAATGCTGTCTACTAGTACTACTCTGTAATCTATAGACGCCTAACATTCAGGAAATGATGGTACTACGTTCACTAAGATCAAAATCAGCACCAAATCGCACCATGTCGCACCAGCGTGCACTGGTCGGTTCGCTCACTCGAGAATTTCGCGACAGTTCAAGGAATTTGTCAACAACAACAACAACAACAACAAAATGCAGATGTCAGCGGGGAGCGGTCACCTGGCCAGGTCGGATTCACCTGAAACCAGAGCCGGGTAGACCTTGGTGGTCCAGCAAGCCAACCAGCTGACTCTGCTGTTATTGTAGTAATACATTGAGTGTTAACTGTTAAAGCGCCAATAACGTCAATACTGCTGAGCTAGACGAAACGTGAGCTCGTTTCGCCGCTCAATATTACAAGCCTGGCGGTGTACACACCCAATACTGATGACGGAATCGTGCCCCTTAGGCGTGGGGGTTTCTGATCGCTCATTGCCTCTGTCAGTATGAGCTAGAGTTGTGGTTGGACGTTGGTACACTTTCCTTTACCTATCGTCTCCGTTTTGCTATAGGCCCCGTTACCGCCATGTCCTTAATGTCTACAGTGTACTTTACTGGGACTACGGAGCCCGTAAACAAGTAAGAATGTACATGAATGTATGTATAGTGGGTTTCATAACTTCTGACTCGACGTGCGTTGACTCCCCAGCACCCGTGCTGCCCGGTGCGTGAGTGTTCAGATTGTACTAATGTTGATCCAAAGGCGCGCAAAATAATTCGATGCGGTTACATACCGATAGGGACAGCTTTTTGGACCGGTGTCCATACTTTTATGTAATCGAAACTGCACCGATAGCAATCTCTTCCAGTTGAATTGGTTGCTTAACGTCAGCACTACTTACTATAGGCTAAATTGGGGATGGGTTCCAATACTGACGTCTGACATTTTAGTGCTGCCACAACGGACAGGACAGAGAGATCTGGATTCCAGTTCCAGACGGCCACATTATACTGACACCGATCCAACCAGTAGGGGATTAAATCTGACAAATTCTTTACCTACAGTAGGTTTCGAACCACGAGTCTCCCCATCAGAAGATGAACGCTATATATCACTTTTAACAGTTGGTCCCCCAATACATGTATAGATAGGGACGGGTTTTTTGTCGTCCATACTGTCGTGGAACACTGCCCTGTCCCTTGTGGCGTTCATTGTGTTTTCTATACGTACATGTAGCTATTTCACCACGAGTGGTCTCCCCCATCCCTGCCACATGTATTAATCTATAGCTATACGTTATACATGTATCACAATGTCAGGGCCTAAATGGAATCAATACGTTATAATATTTAAAAAAGGCCAAGTTCTACAACACTAGCCCCTGCCCCTACTTAAGTTACAAACCAGCATGTTAACTAGATCCACAAGTATACAATTTATTCCCTCAGTGATTTAATGCCTTTTCTCATTTCTAAAACACTAAATCCTTGGTAATTAAGCACTTCAATGCGACAGGGCATTATTATTTTATATATTTTATACTGCAATTAAGGCGCCGGATTATAGTGTTATGGTCGCGATATAGTATTACGCGTTCGTTGGCCTGCTCGGACAGTCGAATCTACATAGACCAACTGAGGTCAGGGTTGTGCCATGGACGCTTCTCTTCCTGAGTTAAGTTGGTTTTAACATCCAACATCAGCACTATATAGGCTATATTGTGGACGGGCCCCAAGACTAACGTCTGGCAATTGTATGTGCTGCCACACACGAGACAGGGCGGGGATATCATGACTCCTGTCTCAGCCGGTCACATTACACTGACACCGACCCAACCAGTAGGGTACGCAACCGCCAGGATTCGAACTCGGGACCTTTTGCGTCGGAATCCGATGTTCTACCCCTGGGCCACCGCGCCACCCACTTCTCTTCCTGAACGGATGGTTGACTCGTAAAGTACAACAGGGTGGTAAGCCTAACGCTGATTATAAGATTATGCTAGTGAAGACTATGTCGCAAACGGGACTTTGGTTTCAAGACTTAAGCAGCGGGGATTCCCATCACAGGACAGGGGGAGGGGGGAGGCAGCTGGCGCAAGTGGTAGAGAACTGGGCTTCTATTAAGGAAGGTGTCCCTGGGTTTGAACACATGCCTGATTGGACAATTTTATTTTTGTATTTTTATAATTTCGCCCCTTACTGATTTGGTCGGTGTCAGTATATTTTGTAATGCGGCCTGCTGAGACTCACCGACTGGAGTCTTGGTATCCCCGCACTGTCTCTGATTGTGTCAGCAGTAAGATATTTATCAGACTTTAGTCTTGGGGCCTTCCGCGATGTAGCTTAGAGAGAGATGTAGGGGCTTGCAAGAAAAAGAAAAGAAAAGAGAGAGAGAAGAGAGAGAGAGAGAGAGAGAGAGAGAGAGAGAGAGGAGAGAGAGAGGACTTTGATGCAACCAGCTCGTTTTCAAAATAGATTGCACTTTTTCTGGGCCCGAGAACCTTAATAATAAACGTTATCTTTTGTCTGGTATTCCGACTAGACTGAGATTTAGTGTGTCAACAACCAGTCTGTTCTAAAAGACAAAAGCAAAAAAAAAACCCCACAAATAATACAGTGAACTAATCTATGTAGCACCAAGTTCGAAATCTACCCAGACCACAATGAGATTAGAGATAACAATAACTGCACACATATATATATACTCTCTATACTTGTACTTTAGTGAACTCTCACCAAACGGTGTGAAATCTGGATCTATGTCTTTAGATATCCTAAAAATCTTAGACGGAGACGGGCACACACGTGGATATTCGAACAGACAACCTCGAACTGCAAATTCAGAGCACTATCTAAATGAACTACTGACGCTGTTTGAGTTAACACTTTGTGGGACGAGTTGACTGAAATGGTAGAGCGTTGGCCCTCTACGATATCCCCAGTGCGATCCCTCGATTGGGTAAATCCATTTTATCCAAGCTACCTATCGTTTGTGTCTAAATCTATATACCAAACAACAAGATACAGAAAACAACATCATACTTATTGGTTGGCTCGTCCTCACGTCTCCCACTCAGAGAGAGAGAGCGAGAGAGAGAGAGAGTTCAAAATAGATTGCACTTTTTCTGGGCCCGAGAACCTTAATAATAAACGTTATCTTTTGTCTGGTATTCCGACTAGACTGAGATTTAGTGTGTCAACAACCAGTCTGTTCTAAAAGACAAAAGCAAAAAAAAACCCCACAAATAATACAGTGAACTAATCTATGTAGCACCAAGTTCGAAATCTACCCAGACCACAATGAGATTAGAGATAACAATAACTGCATACACAAACTTCGTTACTTTGTACTAGTGAACTCTCACCAAACGGTGTGAAATCTGACTCGTCCTCTTGTCTCCCACTCTGAGAGAGAGAGAGAGAGAGAGAGAGAGAGAGAGAGAGAGAGAGAGAGAGAGAGAGAGAGAGAGAGAGAGGGGGGGGTCGGAATCCTGCGACACAGATTGTTTTCTTAAGATGTGATGTGACAAAAGCCGCAACTTTAACACTAAACACCAAGTAAGATGGAACGAAACTGCAAAACGCTAGGCTAGGTTTTGGCCGTCACTACCTAGGAACTATATCTCTGAGGGTCTGCATAGAGGCTTCAACAACAAACAAAATATACAGTCTCCGAATTAAGCAAACATTTACATGTCCAACCAAAGTGAACTAGGCCTATATCATTTCAATATTTGTCAGGAAAAGTTTACATTTTTAGACTAGTAAGCTATTGGGCAGAACAGATAATAATGCTATTGGGCTGAACAGAAAATAATAAGTATGATTCTGTCCTAACTATGATACTAAATTTAAATAAATAGATCACTTTAACCTTGTGCAAAAATTGTGTGTTTATTTCGGTTAATTCGGTGACTGCGTAGCCTCTGTCTTCACCCAACCTTCACCCCAGACTTAACAAGATAAGAAGTGTGTTTGTTTGTTTGATCACATGTCCGGGTCCTAGCACCTGTCCTACACACACGGAAAGTCGGTGAATCAATAGTGAAGATTGAAAACACACACACACACACACAGCCTTTACATGGAATCAATAGTGAAGATTGAAAACACACACACAGTCTTTACATGGATGCACTCGCCCTAGCTACTTGGGACCCATGTACATGTATTATGTTCTTTTCTTTTCTTGCAGGTGGTACCTGTGGCGACACCCAAGCCGTCACAGTATACGCAGAGATGAACAAGTGTTTTCCTTTTCAACAACGGCTTCAAAAATCAAAATATTATACCTAGATAGATACGATATATCTTAGGCTAGAAGAAAGTGACAGTGACTTTACTTTCAAAATATTATACGATTTAACATAAAGGATAGAAGAACACAATGACGTACATATATCTAAATATATTATACCTAGAGATGCTATTGGTCATGGGCAAGAAAAAAGTCACAGTAACTTTACTTTCAAAATATTATACGATTTAACATAAAGGATGGAACACAATGACTTACATATCTAAATATTATACATATACGGTTGGTGATGGGGTTAGCAAAGAGACGTTTAACATAAGAATATTTTACCTGCGCGGTAGATAATAGGTTAGAAAAAAAAGACTCTAAAATCAAAATTCTGTACATACGTATATATGATTGGACATGTGGGCTAGAAAAAGAACCACTTTCAAATCAAAATAGACGTGCGGGATCGATCAAAGGCTTTAATTCACTGGCTCGCTTTTAGGCTTTAGAACACCTGGTGCAATGGGTGATGGGTCAGACAACAGAGGTACATGTACCACCCGCATCTTTAGGTTCCTTTGGTGTGATTTTGTAAAGGTCTCTTTTGGTTTTTATAATTTCTAATTTTCCTGTTCAAGGCCATTAGATTTAAAACGTTTGTTTTTTTATAGCCTCGTCCTAAAAAGAGGGCACAACTACTAACGTCTTTAATTGAAAAGGGCATGAGAGCGCAAGGATAATACACCCTTTGTGATGCTACTAACAAAAAACAATGGCATCATGAACTACATTGGCAGATATACAGGTACTATGGTACTACAGCTACCTCTACTGGAGACAAAAAAACCCCCCCCCCCCCGGCTCTGCAAAGAACATTAATGCCAAGCCGATCTTAGAAGAAAGAAGTCACTACACTATATGCACCAGCATTACTTGTATGCATAATATAATAATCTTGCATTAAAATCTACGTTCATACACGTACATGTACCCCCTATTGTCTCTTTCTCTCTTTCTCTCTCTCTCTCTCTCTCCCTCTCTTGCCTGCGGAGAACCCACCTTTTTTAGATATATATAATATATAGAACAGTCTTAAATTGCTTTCAGATGATTAAAATTTGTCAAGATTACATTTTATTCCCGTAATGAAAAAAATAAAAGACTTAGGGTGGTTAGCTTAAAATAAAAATGGTAACTAAACACTGAGGGAAAAGAACTTGAGCACCACACGGCCCAAATAAATTATAGTTGCGGTCTAAAAAATGGTAAAAATGGATTCTACGTACCACAGACAAAGTGAGAAAAACTAAATGCTGTTCCTACGTACATAATTATATAGTGTGGTTGATGACAATGAGCATTAAGATGAAAAAATTAAGAAACTGAAGTTGCTTGTGGAGAGCAGAGCAATTTCAGGTTCTTAGTTTTTTTTTATCTTACTGCTTATTGTCAATGTCATCAACCACACTATCTGCATCTGACGAAAGGGTTTGTTTACTAACTTCTGATGCGGCCACACTAAGACATAAATTAATGATAACAATAATAAACTTTATTTATGTACATATCAAGTATACGAGGACTACTGGTAAACTGATAAATTCAAAATGATACCAACCCAATCATGATCATGGAGAAATCAGAAAGACAGTCTAATTGCAATTCGAACTCAAGACTTCGTTTCTAAAAATTCAACGCTTTGCCGAATTGAACAAACTTGTTCCATAGTCAAAAGCAGCCGATTTGTCTAGGACTAGATCTATCTAGTATTCAGTAGTCGCGGTTAAGTAAAAAAAAACAACTTTTAAAAACATAAATGGATACTGACTGTCAGTTTTTCCAAACTCCAGGAGTTTCTTCAGCGACAGTGGCGAAGGGTGAAAGGCTGCATACTTCTCCAGCAAGCTTTTTGTCGCAGGATCAAAAGTAGTTTTTGAGATCGTCCGAAATAGGGTTAGTGAAAACCTCATGATGGCTCTATACAGATATCATGATCATGGAGAAATCAGAATGACAGTCTGATTGCAATTCAAACCAAACACTCTAAAAATTCAACGCTTTGCCGAATTGAACAAACTCGTTCCCTAGCCAAAAGCAGCCGATTTGTCTAGGACTAGATCTATCTAGTATTCAGTAGTCGCGGTTAAGTAAAAAAAAACAACTTTTAAAAACATAAATGGATACTGACTGTCAGTTTTTCCAAACTCCAGGAGTTTCTTCAGCGACAGTGGCGAAGGGTGAAAGGCTGCATACTTCTCCAAGCAAGCTTTTTGTCGCAGGATCAAAAGTAGTTTTTGAGATCGTCCGAAATAGGGTTAGTGAAAATCTCATGATGGCTCTATACAGATGTCTCTTCTACTTCAATTTTGACAAAACTCTTAGTAAATTTCGAGGCTCATCAATTGAAAATATCAAAGGATGTTTTAAAATCTTCAAGTCCACATCAACTGTCTCTTGAACATGATGACAGGCTTCATATTGCTTTAAGTGCTAGATCTAAATCTAATCTAGATGTTATTCCTTTTCAAAATGAAACAAAAACAAACATACATTATGTTTATGAATCTCGAGAAAAATATAGATATCTAGGCCTAGATCTAGCTCTAGAATGAAATGAACTTTGGACCCCACTCAAACTAAAGGAATTCAGACTTTAGACTAACCTACAGTACAGATCCGGACTAATCTAGATCTAGGTCTAGATTAGATTCTAGATCTTTATGTGTATTTAATCTACATCTAGTGTAGCTTTGACTCTCAGATCTTTAGGACATATACCCATAGATATAAATCTATATATAAGTCGATAAAGTCTTCAAATGACCTAGAACTAGCTAGACTAGATATAGATTCTATATGTAGATCTAGATTTTCTAGGTGGGGCCACAATTCTAGAACTAGGGCCTAGATCTCTAGATTCTATGTCTGTATTTAGATCTACCATAATTATTTCCTGAGGTTTTATGTTAATTAACACGCAATATAAATTAAAAGGGGCCATAAGTATATAACTACTTAATAAATGTTATCACTTCTTAATTGTTTAGTAAAATTATCAAACGAAATATACATAATTATATGGCACTGATGAACTACAGCGGCGAACGTTTCGTTTGTTTACTCAGCTAGGCCTAATCACAATGCACTGTTCCACACTGTGGAATAATTTTACCTTCGCAGAAAAAAGAAGCAAGACGGTTGCGGTTGACCTTGACCTTGCTGTGAGTTTTGGGGTGACTCGACACAACAAAGTCGGACGCTGTGGGAGGAGTCATGTGCGGTTTTGTTTGTTTTCTTTGTTGTTTTTTTTCCTACCTTTCTTTCTGGCGATGTGTAAAAGTGCAAACACGCGACAAGATGCCCCATAAAGTACCCAATTAGCTGAAGTAGGCTTAATGAGGCACACACCCCTTCCAATTAAATAACAAACATGTTTTCAATAGTACATGCACTTTTACATTCGAAAATAACACCCATTCTCTTTGACATTAAATTTGTGGCAATAAAAGAATGGTGCGTATTGCGCTTACCAAAGGTTCGATGTTCTCACCAATTTTCATCAAGATAAAAATATTTTTTTTTTAAATCAATGGTCATTACAAACTTACTTATAAAACAGTAATAATAATTACATAATTATTATAAAAATAATAATAATAATTATATTATTATTATTATTATTATTATTATTATTATTATCATCATCATCATTATCATTATTACTACCTGGGAACCTACGAAATTCGTGGGGATTGTGGGATGGATACAGCATTTGAATTGTGCTATAACTCAAAATTATGTCTCCTTAGTATTAAACATAACTTTACAAATTAAAATGGTTTTACTAAACGCTGATAGGACGTCTTTGTTTCTAAATAATAATAATAATAATAATAATAATAATAATAATAATAATAATAATAATAATAATAACTATCCCTAGTCAATAATTATCAACCAAGCAATTAGATGGTGGGGTGTGCCGTTAAAATTTGCGCGCTTAAAAATACATGTATTCAAAAAATCAATATTTGCGATAGATTAGTTTAGGTCCTAAACACCGACATTTTTGGACTTTCGTCTTAATTGTGCATTTAAATGACAGTGGGCTAACGGTTTTTTTCTTTGTTCTACTCAATATGCTCAAATGAGAAAATTGGAGAGTATTCGCATAACCTTAAGATTATACTTTACTAACGCATTGCAAGTTTTTGTAGAATGTTCTGTCCACTAAAATGTCTCCAGTACCATAATATAAATTTTGGGCGTGCCTCCATTATAATAGGATTATTATTATTATTATTATTATTATTATTATTATTATTATTATTATTATTATTAGGCCTATTATTATTATTATTATTATTAATAGTTATTGCTATTTTTATTTGTAAACCCATGTCAGTACTGATTTCTATCTTATGTATAAAACTTAGAAATATTTATATTGCATCATTTCTGATGATGTCAATTGTAATTTCTCTATGCAATTCGCCTTTCTGTATATTTTGTCCATTTACTTGGTCTTGTTTGCAATATTTGTAAAAGATCATTAGATCTAGTTTTAATTTTTCTGTGTGATTTGTGTTTAATACTCAAATATGTCAATTGGGGTTTGTATTTATTTGTATTCATCTATTAATTGTATTTGTAATAGGGACACCATTTCGTATAAATGGCAATTTGTTTGAAATGCAAGTTGTCATGGTTTATAGGCATATATTATCTTTATCTATTAGACATTCCTTGCATCTTTTAGAAAGACACGATTTCTCTATAGATCTAGATATATTATCTTATTTACCAAATTTAAGAAAGTTTCACTCACCGAAGTCGGCAAATTGTTTGATGGAGACGGGGGAAGGGTGGAACTGTGAGTAGTAGTCCAGCCACTGGGCGAGATGGGATGCCATCTTCGTCTGGGACACCTGCTTCAGGAATCGGAAAGTCAGCCTCATGGTGCTAGCGGTGTCTGGAAAGTGTTCCGAAATCAGAAGTTCGATCTGGTGATTTGTCTTGTAGATCTAGTTCCCGAATTGTCACACAGTGCAGTGGCGAATTGGAGGATGAGAATAAAAGGTTTCTCTAGAAAACAACGGTCACTATGAATTATGTTGACACAAACTTCAATAAATTTGTTTGGAAAGTGTTCAGATATCAGAAGTTTGATTTCTTGATTTGCTAACTTGTCACAGAGAGACGAATTCGCGTATGTAAACAAAAGAGATCGGAAATCTAGATCTAGATCTATATCTAGATTCTAGTCACTGAAGCGTCGAAAATAGCCACAATGATGTCACAAAGATAAGTTTCTAGATTTAGATCTAGTTGGCGCTCTTCAGCGAACACACCTTATCAAGTCTGTCGAGTCGATAAAACAAGTTTATACACCAATATTGATACGCCGGGTTTGGTTTGAATACATGAACTCCTCTGGGAAAAGTTAGTGTTGATTCTTTCACGAAGCGAGGCATAGATATCTATATCTCGTTTAGTCCAGTCCAGTCCAGTTGATGTGGCGAGCGCGCTTGTTTGAATGATCATCTGGCTCCCGTGGCCTATGGTCTAGATCTCAATCTAGATCTATTAATTTTCACTGTCAGCAGCTGGTCAATTAGCTCTATGCCAGTCCGTTGGCTGTATATATGCAGTGACTCCTCCCGAAGCAAGTAGAAATCTAGAAAGATCAGCTGGGTTCAGAAATCTGCCACACGCACCGGCAATACCGCACAGTGCAGCCTACCTACAGATCTGCGCAACGCGTGCTGTCAAGTCAAGTGATTTGGAATCACACTTCCCTAGACTAATAATTAATAATTATAATTATTAACTTCCCTGTCCTCCTACTGACGCTACGGTCCGAATTATATAATATTTAGACTAAGCTTATATCTAATCTAGATCTCGATTTCAAAATCTGTGCAATGCATACGTGGGAGTTATCCCTCCAAGATATCTAGATCTAGATCTAGACGCTAGATAAGATTCTCTGATCAAGATAAGCTTCAGATAAATTAGATTTATTCTCCTTAATCTTTCACACAGGAATATGAAAGTGGTTGTACAAATGCAATACGTTTTATACCACACAAAAAAAAATCAGACGATTCGACCATGAAAACTTTCCGCTTCTCTCTGTTAACAACCGCTGACTTGCATCACCCCCTCTCTGGATTCTTCCGGAACAAACTGGGTCAAGTCGATCAGCTGGGCTGGACTTTGGACTCTAGAAAACTTCTTGGGGTTGCCTCGATGTAAATCTACGGTGTTCCGTGTTTTCATATTATTGGAAAAACAGGAGTAGACTTCTCCGAAGTCTGATTTTTCTCTACAGTTTTCATTCTTTCTTGTCTATGTGTCTATTAAAATAATGCAAAATAATGTAATTGTATCATACCCAGGTACGAGTTATCAAATAATAAGAAAATATTAATAATTTGAATCGCAACAAAGCAATGATCTTTTATTTAACTTTTTTTTTCTATCATTTTCAATATTACCCACACGTACAACATTGGGTTTGAAATATATTTTATAAAACAGAATATTATAACAGTATCGAATAATATCATGTTCTAACAAATCCAATTTACCTTTGGTTGCAGCGGATGATTTTCAAGATCTTTGCCAATACATCATTGAATACTCCCATATCGGATTTCCATAAGTTCCAGATCGGGATTTTCCGAAAAAAATTTCGGTTTGGGGGGAATGGTGGGAGGGGCAATAGGGAAAGGTCAAGTTGAAGGTCGTTTGCCTAATGCCGGCACGACGTCACGACGAAAAGTTTTCCAAGGGAGAGTGATGTTCTATTTTTAGACGTCAAAATGGGTATAATGCACACATTTCTGTTAAGAGTTTGTGGTTTAATGTTGTATTTTCTCACAATTTATCTTGAGATTCGTGTAGACCTAGCTCTGGATTTGTGTGAATGGCGCCTTACTTGGGGGGGTGTAACCGGTTGGTTCTAGTTACAAGAACTATGCCCTATAATTTGTAGAAGGAGAGCGGTTAGCAATAGCATTCTGTTTATGCAGAATAACATTACGTGTAATCTAGCCATAATCTGGGTCAACAGACTCAACAACATCTGACCGACTTTCTTTCACCGCAATAGTCCTTTTACGCGACGTGTCTCCCGATTCTCTGTCACTGATGCAGTGATGCGGTCACTAAGGTATAATAGATCAAGATCAAGGTTCCTTTTTTTTAACCTAGTCAGCAATATATAAGCTATATTGTGGACAGGCCCCAAGACTAACGTCTGACAATTGTACGTGCTGTCACACAACGCTCACTAAGCGTTGACCAGTGCAATATATCAGGCAAAAACGACATGCACTTCTAGGTCTGTATGAGTCTCTTCAGCTGTTTAAACTTCTCAACATAAGCCCAGAGAGTTTACACGTTTTACAGAATATGTAAGAGATATTTTAAAAAATTGCTTTACGCCCAAATTAAATAAACTGTTCGTATCCAGTTAATGAAGACAGTGATTTCAAAAACAGTTTTGTCTGTCTCTGAACGTGTCTCTGTCTGTCTCCTTGTCTGTCTGTCTTTCTCTTTCTCTATTTTCGTGTCTGTCTGTCTCTCTCTCCCCCTCTGTCTGTCTCTCTCTCCCTCCTGCCTCCCTGTCTGTCTGTCTCTCTCTCCATCCTCTCTTTCCAGCCTCTCTGTCTGTCTGTCTGTCTCTCTCTCCTGCCTCTCTGTCTCCCTCTCCACCCAGACACAAAAACAAAACAAACCTCTGACAAAGAAGATGCTAGGACGCAATTTTTGGTTAGTCGGGTTGTTGTTTTTGAGTCGGTTTAACGTCCAACACCAGCAATATATAGACCATGTGGACGGGCCCCAATACTAACGTCTGACAATTTTATGTACTGCCGCACACGAGACAGGGCGGGGATGCCATGACTCCTGTCTCAACCAGTAAGGAGCGCAATCGCCAGGGCTCGAACCTGGACCTTTTGCGTCGGAAGCCAATGTTCTACCACAGGACCACCGCGCCCCCCGTGGCTAGTTGGGAACGAACTCGGCTTCAATGGTGTCGCCACACGTAGAGTTATGAATCTATAGATCATGAATTTATATATGTATGTACCGTGCCTTGCAGCAAGCAAAAAAAAGGCTCCAACACAATAATTATTTGTTTGTCGGATATCATAGCCTACTGGTTGGGTTTGTGTCCGTACGGCTCAATAGTATGACTGGCACAGAGAGAGTTGGTTGGTTGGTTGGTTGGTTGGGTTTTAACGTCCAACGTCAGCAACTTATAGGCTATATCGTGGACGGGCCCCAAGACGGACGTCTGACAATTTTATGTGCTGCCACACACGAGACAGGGTGGGGAAATGGAAAAAGAGGAGGGCGGTGTGGGAGAAAGGAAGAGAGAGAGAGAGAGAGAGAGAGAGATCTTACATCTCTGCAATGTTTCTGTGTTTCAGATTTTAGTCTTTGGTGAAAAAAACAAACAAACATAAGACTGAAAGGAAATCAAAAACGAAAAGCAACTACCTATGTTGTCGTGTCAGACATTTATTTCAATTTTGATAGATGAAAATGCTTTGGAATAACATATACAAGTAGATGAGGTCGAGTATCAAAAGTGTAATTTAATTTTAACCATTGTAATTATAAGTAATTCTATTTATAGTTAAATATGTATTAAAGAGACATAAACAGTGCATTATGAGTATCTCATTTCTTTACTCACAGTACCCTAAAGTCAATATCAGATCTCAAAATTACCCCATCTTTAAACAATTTATTGTGGCAAACTCTTTTCACCAAGTAAAACTTTATTGTGGCAAACTCTTTTCAACAAGTAAAACTAACAACTATTCACGAAAAATGGAAAAAAAAATGTTTATCATGTATATCGATCGAGCCTTAGGTAAATATGAGTGAAATATCGGTGTTGCCACAATAGTTATCACACATGATTTTAAAAAAAACGACAACAACAAAATAACCCTCACAGCTACAATCTGCTAGTCTGACCTGGACAATAAATTAATACAAAATTCGCAGCACGTAATTACTGAGGAATGATTTTATTGTTAATTGCCAAAAAATTGCAAAAAATGCATTATACAATATAGTTATACAATCATCAATAATGTAATAGGTGGCTTTTATGAACAAGTGCGGCTGATATTAGTGATAATCTCAGAAACATTTTTCACTACAGTTACAGCGGACACCTCATTTCAAAATCAGTTTGCAAGAAGATATAATGTCTTTACTAATTTCTCCTTGGCTTTGCAAGATCAGAAATCAGAGTTATATTTTGAAATGTCTAATTTTAAGTCCTTAATTTGAAAATTAAAATGTTCATATTCCTTTAAAGAATGGTTATTTAAGAATCTATAGTCAAACGGGTTGAGGGTTGGGGGATGGGAGCGTTATAGTGTAGCACGTTCAGAACCTGTCTGTAGTTTCAGTCACTTTCGGTGCCAATAACGCAGTACACGTTAAATAATAGCAATAACCCAGACACTGTAGCACGTACAGAACCTGTCTACAAGTATGTGCTTCAGTTGAATCATCTGGAGCCCAGGTTTGAAAACACGTCCAAATAGTTTAAAATTTAAGGACTCCACAGTGTCACATAAAATTAGTTCATTATTGAAATAGTCAATTTGATATCTAACCTTCCTAAACCAACGAAAAATTCGACCAGCCGCTCAAGTATTTAATTAAAGATTTGCATTTAGTCCATATATATTGTTTTTAAATACAAAGTATTTCTCTAAACTTTCCTGTAAAGTTACACTACTATTTAACACAAAAATTTGTACAGCTAATTTCGAGTATGGGACAATCCTGTTTTAGCTCTAACGTTCTGGTCTTCACTAAAATTTGCATATTTTGTAACAGGGCAAGTTGGGAGTGCATAAACCAGATAAGGTAAAAATTTGAATAAATATAAATTTAGAAATTTTATAACGTTAGGCCAACACACATTTTGTTTGCAGATAACGCACCATTTTTTCTTTTTCTCAATACCCAAAACAACACATTTTTTTATTTTTCTCAATACCCAAAACAACACATCATATGAAAAATAATTTATTTGAGAGACGTATATATACTCTTATCACAGTTTTAGTCTATATAGTCCATCCATCAATAATTGCTTCTGCTCATTCAACTTTCACACATGCACACATTTAGTTTAAATCATTTTTAAAAAAGATCTAAGTTATTAGCTTTTAATGAACCCTAAATAGAATTTTGAAAGAAAAAAAAAAAAAGAAGAAAATTTGTGTTGTTAGGTTGCATGAATGCTTCGCTTCATAAGTCTAAAGCACTTATGCCAAAAAATAATAACCTCATCGACTTATGCTGTTTGTTAATTCACACAACTACAAAAAATAGTAAAATAATTAAAAGGGCAACAAACTACTAAGTTTGAAAAAAATCCAAATTCTATAATAAAAGTTCCTCGTGTATAACTAGGGTATGAATATAAATCTACGGCAAAAAGTAAAAAAACTATTTATCACAAAAGCCAAACCGGCCTCCCACATTTTCATGACAATAATGAAGGATAATCTTGCATGCAAGATAATAGCTTTCCCACTAAGATTTACTTGAGACAGGAGCAGATCATAAGGCTTCCAAAATTATACATTCAACCACTTCACCCCCGTCCACTCCCACAACTATCTTTGTCCATGTTTTTCCACAATATAGCCTACATAGTGCTAATGTTGGACGTTAAACCAACACGACAACATGTCCATGTCTTATCTCCCTTTCATGGGTTGCCTGCAATAACTGGATCACTGAGAACCAGAGGGGCAGACAACTCTTTTTGACATCGCCAAACACGCTTCACTGACTTGCACACTTTCAATTGTTTTTTTTTAAATTTTTTTTCTTAGCTCTGACCAGTAAGAGAATGTTTACTGATTGCAGTATCTCACACAGACACAAACAAGACTTTAATTTTACATCAACAAAAAATGTTATTGAGATAGAAACAGTTTGTGCAACATGTTTTTATCTGAATGGGAAAAAAAGTATTAAAAAATATTTAAAAATCACAGAATTGATATGCACAAAGTTTAACCATTTTAAAGCTCTTTTCACAACAATCATGTTTCAGTCTTTCTCAACACCACTCCGTTCATGTTTACAAAATAAATAATTTCATATAAAAATCATTTTTACTACGTTATAGTTTACAAAGGCATAGAGAAATCTTGAGCACATGCTCGTTTCTACGTGTACGAGAACACACAGGAAGTTTCTTGTCTGTTTATCACATGATTGAAAAAAAAAAAAGAAAAAAAAAAGTGTGCCATACAAAAAAAACAAACTATACTCTATATTAGATTTACACCTAGAGAGATCAATTGAGTGTTTGTTCTCTATAAGAAAAGCGAGCAGAACTCTCTATGATATCCTGTAGGCCTACAGTCATGAAATTTATCTTATCTTTTAGTTCTTATAAACTCGGCTCATTAACCTGGAATAGCTTTAAAAAAAATCCTAAAACTTTATTTTTAATTTTCTGTACACTATAGACATACTTTCTCACTACAACTAAATTGTTTGAAAACAATGTTGTTTGACATTCTGCAATACAGAACCATCCGAATTCTGTAATCATCCCAACATTACATAGTGACATACACACAACAAAATATAACGATAAAGCCAAAACATTGGCAGTCCCAGACATTTTATGAGCCAGAGATCTCCTCTAACATCTTCTGCCGTAATCCCAGTCACACAGACACAACAACAGACAATCAGACAAGTCTGCCTGCCCTAGACATTCCAGGAGCCGGAAATCCCCCTGGGCATCTTCTACCATCATTCATAGAGAAATCTTGAGCACTGTACATGCTCAATTCTACGCGTACAAGAACACACAGGAAGTTTCTTGTCTGTTTATCATATAATTGAAAATTAAAAAAAAAAAAATCAATAGTGTGCCATACACTGAAAAAAACTATACTCTATATTATTATTAGATTTACACCTAGAGAGATCAATTGAGTGTTTGTTCTCTATAGGAAAAGCGAGCGGAATTCTCTGAATATACAGTCTATGATATCCTGTACAGTCATGAAATTTATTTTATTATTTAGTTCTTATAAACTAGGCTCATTAATATGGTATAGCTTGAAAAAAATAACAATCCTAAAACTTTGTCTTTAATTTTCTGTACACTATAGAACTACTTTCTCACTACAACTAAGTTGTTTGACATTCTGCAATACAGAAAATCCCCCTGGGCATCTTCTACCATCATCTCAGCCATACACACACACACACACACACACACAACAATGTACAGGTATAACTAGACAACACTCGACCCAGACACTCTAATCTCCCTGAGTATCTTCATTATCCCAATCACACACACACACACACAACAGTATACCTGTATACAGCCAACACGCCAAGCCCCTTACACAAAAACGTACAAAAATCACAATGCATACAGAAAAAACTGTCAATCACTCTGTCATCCTCCCAGTCAAACACACACACTACAATATATAATGTGTAAACATATGAAGAGACACCAGGCCTGCCAACCCCTGACACACAACAACAACGTACATGTACAACAACAACAACAACAACGCTTCACTAAGTCTAAGAGCCAGAAATCCCCCTGAGCATCTTCTGGATCTTCTACCATACTCCCAGTCACACACACACACACACACACTAGAATATATAAAAAGTAAACATGAAGAAACACCAGGCCTGCCAACCCCTAACACACAACAACAACAACAACGTACATGTACAACAACAACAACAACAACAACGCTTCACTGAGTCTAAGAGCCAGAAATCCCCCTGAGCATCTTCTGGATCTTCTACCATACTCCCAGTCACACAAACACACACACACACTACAATATATAATGTGTAAACATATGAAGATGCTGTAAGTCTAAGAGCCAGAAATCCCGCGGAGCATCTTCTGGATCTTCTGGTCGTTCCTGATGATGCTCGACTTGGTGGCGGCGATCTGGCCCAGCTGGTCTCCGATGGCGCGCTCGAGTTCCACCAGCTGCTGCCGTAGCGGCTCGATGGCGCGGTCCGTCACACTGGACGCGAAAAGTCATCATCAATACACGGGGCAAAAGTGGCATTTTATGGGTGTTTGTATGGGTGTACAATTAGTATGGACGAATGAAAGAATCTTGTAAAGCGCTTTGACTTTGAGGCCTCGGCATAAAGCGCTATAAAAATGTACTTATTATTGTTATTATTATTATTATTATTATTATTATTATTATTATTATTATTATTATTAGAATTTGATGATGAAAAAACCAAAACAAGCACAAATAGTCCCTAAGGGATGGTTTAGTCTACCTTTATTTCAGGGGCTTTGTGCTTCTAGTTAGTAATAAAAGAACATGCATGAAATATTCTAGACAGCACAATATATATAAAAACTATAGATGAATATACCGGACATTAGAACTAAGTGATAAAAACAATTCATGTACCGAACAGTAGAATTCACTAAACTAGATCTATGTTCAAGTCACATTGCAACTTACTAAAGGGACATTATCCTTTTTGTCCCCAACTGAAAAGCCATTTCTTTTACTTAGTTTGATTTGTTCCCTTTGACCACCATAGGACTTGAATGAGTCAACTTAGCGAAGTCACACCACATACTTTTGTAAGTAATAAAATAAACTTTGTTTAAAGATAAAAAGCTAAAGTTTTCAAATCTGCACAACTTTTTATTCCTTCTTTATTGATTCAAAAGATATGATTTTTTGGGAAAACCCCTAAACAATAGTGCAATTTTATAAGCATTTCTGGCAAATTACTGCGACTCCGTTGAATTAATTAAAAATTAAACCGCCTGAAAAAAGAGAACGTAGCAATCCACTCACTTCATCTCCCGCTTGAGGTCGAGCGCGTGCTGAGCATTCTCCGAGCGCCACTTGTCCAGTTCTTGCTGCATGGCATCCAGGTCCTCTTGGACGTAGTCCATCACCTGTGGACACACACACACATACAGACGTAAGTTTAAAGTTAGAGTTAGAGTAAAGGTTATAATGACACACAGACAGACAGACAGATAGACACACACACACACATACAGACGCAGGGTTAGAGTTAGAGCTAGAGTAAAGGTTATAATGACAACAATATGGTATTACATGTACTAACTCTAGATCAAAAGTTACAGAAGCAGCTTTGGCCCAATTCAGCCTGATAGCCTCACGCACGTTTCTCTATGAGCTCTACACGGAGACGCAGGATTCCACCCGAGGTTCAAACCCTTTGTTGTCCAGAGCACTAGCACAAGAACTACCGGCATGCTGACATGGTTTTAGTGTTCAGAGGCTCTACATTACATAGAACTTTACAGAATAGTTTAAAAAAAGAGGAGAGAGAGAGTTTGATAAAGAAGAAGAGATTTGAATCAAAATAAAAGTCTAAATTGACATTTCATCTCCTCCTTCTTATATTGTCCATCTAAATTCTAAACTACTCTAAATCTTTAATATTTTACAAATGAAATAGTCATTACATAACTAAGGTGACGATTGTAATAAGATATACTTTTATTGTCCACCCAAGGAACATAACAGAAAAAAATGATTGCAAAAAGAGCTATAGCAACATATTATACGAAAAACAAAACAAAAACCCATTGAAAGTAGAGGAGCAAAATCCAGGGTCATTGTAAATGAGCAGACAGAATCATTTTTGTGCCTGGACCTGCTCTCTTTTTTCTCTCTCCTATTACTATCTATCTCTCTTGCTCTTTATCGAAATCTTCATTTTATTTTCTGGAAGTTTCGTAGCAAGTTTTGAGGTTTCAAATGGCAAAAAAACTGGGGAGGAGGGGGGACGGACAGATAATCAAAGCGCACCTTTCCCAGCGGGTTGGCGCTGCGGGTCAGAGACTGGATGCTGCCGCGGAGTTTGTCCACCTCCTTCTGGACCTGCTCTCTCTGCTTTGAATTAATTAAAAATTAAACCGCCTGAAAGAGAATGTAGCCGTCCACTCACTTCATCTCCCGCTTGAGGTCGAGCGCGTGCTGAGCATTCTCCGAGCGCCACTTGTCCAGTTCTTGCTGCATGGCATCCAGGTCCTCTTGGACGTAGTCCATCACCTGAGGACACACAGACAGACACACAGACGGAGTTTAAAGTTAGAGTTAGAGTAAAGGTTATAATGACATACAGACAGACACACACACAGACAGACACACACAGACAGACGTAAGTTTAGAGTTAGAGTTGAGAAAAGGTTATAATGACAACAATATGGTATTACATGTACTAACTCTAGGTCAAAATTTACATAAACAACTTTTGCCCAATTCACCCTGATAGCCTCACGCATGTTTCACTATGAGTTCAACTCTCGGTCTGCTTTTTTTTCTTCTTCTTCTTCTCTCTTCTCTCTCTCTCTCTCTCTCTCTCTCTCTCTCTCTCTCTCTCTCTCTCTCTCTCTCTCTCTCTCTCTCTCTCTCTCTCTCTCTCCCCCCTGTCTGTCTGAATCTGTCTCTCTTTGCCTATACCTATGTCTCTCTCTCCCACTGGTAAATTTTGTTGCAAGTTTTGGCATTTTTTGGACAAATTTTGTGACAGACTATTAAACTTAAAGCGCACCTTTCCCAGCGGGTTGGCGCTGCGGGTCAGAGACTGGATGCTGCCGCGGAGTTTGTCCACCTCCTTCTGGACCTGCTCTCTCTGCTTGCGCCTCTGAGCATCCGACATCACTGGACGTTCCTGGTTATATAGGACATCACAACCAAACATGAGAATGACAAAATAATTAGAAGCTTGAGCAAGTATGTTTCTGGAACTCGAGATGTAAAGAAATAGCCCCCAAATTGTAAAAAAACAAAACAAAAAACATACCAAAACAACTGTATATTTTTAATGAAAAAAAAAATCCTTTTCTATTAATATCATCACCAGACATTCCTGGGCAAACAGATTAAGATAAAAAAAAGTATGATGGGTGAGGTAAACAAATTAATGTAAGAAGTAAAGTGAGCAAGATTTGATATACATGTATAATTATTTTGTTTCTGGCACTAGAGCTGTACAAAAAAAAACCCAACCCAAACAGCTGCACATTTTGATACAAAAGAGAGAAAAAATGTGATGCGTAAAATAAGCAGAAGCTTGATAGATAATTGACTTTCTCACACCCAAAATGTAGAGTTAAACAAAAACAATATCAACAAAATGACCGAAAAAAAAAAAAAGGCTGCATTAATTATCATACCGGTAATGTCTTTTTTTGAGTATTCAAATGACAATGATTCCCCCCAACAAGAAACAAAAACAACAAAAACAAAAAACAACCCTGAAACATCGCAGCAAAATCCATAAATGCAATAAAACTTACAATTTCTGTCTTCTTAGTTTGATTTTGATTCCCGCCTTCCAGCTCTTTTTTCGATTCCAACATCTTTTTCACCAGAGCACCTTAACAGAGAAATGAATTCAAGACCAACAAACAATTTAAATAAAAGATAAATTAAATGTATGGGAAAAATATTGAATTGTTTGTAAGCTTTATACATCTTATAATTATAAAAACCTTCTTGAACTTATTAGAAACTTGAAATAAAATAAACCTTTAGGCTGACCCCAAGAAGTCTATCTTTAGCAGATTGACTTGACTGTGCGTAGAAATGCTTCTCTGACTATATTTTTCCTTCATAATTCAACCCTGGGTATCCTCTTCTTTAGGTGCCGTGTCAGTTGCAGACGTAGACATTAACCATCACACGGTCATTAGCCTCCTATCTCCCAGCCTCTCTGGCTTTACTCAAAAGTTATGTTTGCTAATTGTGGCTTGGTTGTTGCTAGTGCTGGGACCAGCTGAACTTTTTCCCACCATCAAATACCAAAAACATATTAGTTAGGGTTAGGGTTAAATACCAACACATGTCCATGTAAGTCCTGCAGATGTCCTGCTACAGGTCTATAAATAGCATGTCCTGCATTAAGACATTCAGTTATCGCTTTGTAAAAGAAAAATTTCAACCAAACTAAAAAAAAATAGCATGTTGTCGTAATGAGAAATTCAATTGTTAAAAAAGTGTAAATGTTTCCATGAAAAAACAATCTTTCTATGACTCTCCAGTCAGCTTTAGTTAACCCAGACACCCCACTGTGGTGTTCTGGTGTTGAGAGGTTAGGATGGTACACATCTTAGTTTCTTACCATGTTCTGCGTCCTCTTCATCTGCTGGTTTAGATGGAGTCTGAGAAAGGGAAAAAACATTTTCTTACATATATACTACACAAGGAATGTTTTAATTTGAAATATCACATAAGCCTATAAAAAGCTGTTGGATAAGTCATTTTTCATACGATACATAAATATACAAAATATAAAAGACACAATGAAAAAATGCAGAAAAAAAAGATGGTCTGGTAGAGAACAAAATTTAATTTCAAAGGATTAACTCAATGGAGTCATAACACATACAAGTACACGGTAAGTGTAGACATTATTTGAAAGATAAAAAGGTTTCAAACCTGTCAAAAAATGTTATTCTGTCTTTATTAGTTCAAAATATATGAATTTTGAAAACTTTAAAATCTCTGAGACTCTCCATAGTTAACATTTCTCTTTTTTGTTTGTTTTTGTGCCAAGAACTCATGAAGGAAACAAATTGCTAATCACTAAGGCAGAAGGTACAACTGTGATGCAAGACTACTGGACTAAGAGCGCTTTTTATAAGTAAAACTCATCCTTAAACTGTGCTCTAAGTTTATAACACTGTTGTACCTACTAACCTAAAATTTTTGTTTTCCCTATGTTAGTTGTCGATCCGCCAAGACAACAAAATCAATACAAAAATCTATACAAATTTACTTTTCCAATCGGAAAGAATTGTTTGGTACCGACACTCACCAGGTTTACTTCTGGGGGAGGAGGGGCCGTTTCCTCGACCAGGAAGTTTTCGTCTTCGTCCTCGTCGTTGTCGTTATCTACGATGAGATTAGCGGGCTGGCCGCCACCCAACCTGCAGGGAACAGAAAATTAAAAAAAAAAAAAAAAAGATTTAAATACTATTTACTACGGAGTACAAGTCGACTTGTTTTTTTTAACTTTTCAATTTTTTTTTTCTTTAAGAGTAGCTGACTGAACACCATCCAACCTGAAGTGAAGACAATCAAAACAAATGGTAGTAGTAGTAATAATAATATATAATAATAATAATAATAATAACAAAAAAGATTTAGATCATACTATTTCCCAGAGACTACAACTTGAATTTTTTTTAAACAAAGGTATGCATGGGGATCAACAATCTACATACAATTGTTTGACCAACGCTTTGTTTATGGAGTTTATAATTTATAGCTTCAATCATTACAAAAAAGATGAAATGCCATATGATCTAATAGTCCTTAAAAAAAAAGAGATATGTCATTGTGATGTTTGTGTATATAGAGTGGAATCTGCTTGATTATAACATTATAACGTAACCGTGAGGTTTAACTTTTAAGAAAATAATTTTTTTTTTATTTTTCTCAAAAAGGAACAAAAAAAGTGATGGAACTTTATTAACATTTACATGTGCACGCATTCTGTTCTTTCAATTAGTGAAAAGTTCAATAGTAAAAAAAGACATATCTGTCTTATGAGTTGTTTCCCGAATTGTGACCAGACAATTTTTTGTGTTTACGTTGCTGAAAATCTGTAAATTTGCATAACTGATTATACAAATTATTTTAAGGCAATAAATCCTCACCCTTTCCTACTTTTTCTTTTCCCCCCTACATTCACTGTTTATATTTTATATTTGTATAAACTTGGGATAAAATGAACGTTAAGGTTGTCCTTAGAAGGTTTATCTTTAGTAGACTTTGCTGTATTTGTAATATCTAAAAAACAACCAGTCGTACCTCATGGCCGGCTCAGACTCCAGGACGTCTTGCTTGGGGCGCGGGGGAGCAGGTCTGGCGCTGGACGGTCGGGCTAGTTGGCGCCTGGAGATGAACAGTCACAGTCACAGTTCGTTTGTTTAGTGAGTGAGTGAGTGAGTGAGTTTGTTTTACAGCATGTCAGCACGGTAACGGCTATGCTGTGCCCGTAATGTCCTAAGGCAGTTAATGCATTATACTAGTAGCAACGGTCACTCCTTTATCTATTTGAGTAGTAAAAACATAAATATTGTGCGTGAAAAGTTTGTTTAGCTTCTAGCATTTGCAATATATAAGACTACATTGTGGATGGGTCCCACGACTAATGTGTGACAATATTTTGTGCTTCTATACAGAAACAGAGTGGGATACCAGTCAGTCACTTTATACCGAGGCACGGACCCTACCAGTTGATAACTTTATGTCGTGACATTGACCTTACAAGTCCAGGTTCATACCTGATAAATAAATTAGCCTCATCAAAGGGTTTCCACCTGATAACATATAATAGAATTGCAAAGATCTACAACCTGAGTCAACCCCCCCTCCTCATCCATAAGCTTTCAAAGCCAAATTCTTTCACATCTAGTCATGAGAGGTCTTAAAAAATGATGTTCAAAAAGAAGTCGGTATTGTTTTACCTAAATCAAAACAAGTTAGCACATTTCTGTAAGGATGTAGAATGCTCTTGAGAGATTTATATAGGTAAAGGAAGACATTGTTATCCATAGAGATCTAAAACAAAACATGCTCTTGTGCTAGCACCTATTTGTATTGATCTGCCTATAAAGATTTAAAGCAAACATTTTTTCTTCTTCGAAACAAACCTGTGTAAACACAAAGAAAGATTTACTGTACAGTCTATTCAATCATAGTATTAACCTTTCACTATCATGCTGAATATGCTCTTGTGCTTGCATCTATTTGTTTTGATCTGCACACCTTCCATTAAAAAAAAAAAAAATCAAAGCTTTTAGCTTTTATACATTTTTAAAATTCCCCCAAAAAAGCGCACAAGAATAGCCCTTAATAATAAATCATGTGATGTTAAAAGGTTATTTTTTTATCTGAAAGTGTTTAGGGTGTTGTTGAGTTGAGTTGGTTTTAACGTCCAACATCAGCACTATATAGGCTATATTGTGGACGGACCCCAAGACGGACGTCTGACAATTTTATGTGCTACCACACACGAGATAGGGTGGGGATTAGGGTGTTGTGCCAAAAGTCTAAAATTTAAAATAATACAAAAGAAAAAAAGTTGACCTACGCTGCTGCGACCTGTGGTGGGAGATCACCTTCTCCGAGCACAGCATCTGCAGACGGCGCCATCGGCTTCTGGAACTCTTCATCTTCTGAGGGGAACAGAGAGTATTATTACATTATAAGCATGAATAATAGAACGGGACGGCAGCTGAGAGTTTGAAATTTATTCACTCATTCTACTCATCTCTATTTTTAACAATACTTCATCATTAATTTTATCTACGAAGAAAAGAAACATTTTCCTAGGTCAGATTTGTAGTGAAAAATCTAAAAAATTATTTTAAAAACAAATGAGCTACTCTAGTCGGGATTAAAAAAAAAAAAAACTTTCTTTTTCGATAAATCCAAATCTTATTTTAAAATAAATATTTAGTCTACAGAAAATGACACCCGTGTAAATACTTTTGTGTACCAACAAAAACATAAATACCAAGTAAGCCTATCTAATTCTATATGTAATAAAAAAAAAATGGGCAAGAAAGCAATGATTGAACGATTTTTGTTCAACTGAATAAGAGCTGGTAGCAAAAAAAAAAACGAAAAAAGAAATAGAAAACATGGCTTTTTCAAAGACGTCCCTAGATATGTTAAAGATGAGATTAAAAACACTATCTTGAATCCTTGTTGATAATTGATCAGATGAAATTTAAAACATAAATAATCTTCCTTGTTGTTTTTGTTATTGACCCAGTGATATTTGAGCTTTTGCCCTGCTTTCCTTATGCTATGTTATGGTATATGTGCAGGAGTTTTTAAGTTATTGTATTGTCACTTAAAGAGTAGCATCTGATTAATATTTCAAACGAAAATTTAAAAAAATTACATGCCCTAGAACACAAAGTTATATGAGAAACACTTCATTACTTTCGGTAAGAAATACAAAGTTGTCTTTCCATACTTAAAGGGTTTTTGGCTTGCTATTACTTCAAAGAGAAATTTAAAAAATGACATGCTCAAACGCACAGCCTACCAGGAACGCCTTCATTATTTTACGAAAGAACTACTTTGCCTTTAAATATTGTATTAAAATTATGGCTGATAACATCTTAAAAACTGGAGATCGGGTATATAATACGGATAAATAATAATACTACAAAACAAAGATAAAAAAAAAAGAAAATTGCCTTGAAATATTGTATTAAACATGGTTTACATCATACGAAAAAATAAATGATATAAATTCTGGATACAGAATATTGATAAATAATACTACGAAAACAGATCCAAGAAATACAAAGTTGCCTTTAAATATTGTTTATATATTATTTTAGAATGGGATAAATGATTTTAAATTTTTGATATAATCATATAGAATATTAATAAATAAATACAACAAGAAGAAGAGATCAAAGACTATAGTTAGAAAGAATGTCTACTCAAGGAAACTTCAGAGTGCTAGATCAATGTTGTAAAAAAACAAGTGTGGCTACAAAGAGAAAAAAAAGATGCATTGGAAAAGTTAAAGGCTAGCATAACCCATGCATGCACCAGTCATGTAAACAAATGTTCGAGTCAGTAGAAGTTAGAGAAATGTGATTATGAAGATAAATCATAAGAAATAGAATAATGAATAAAACAAAACAAGAAGCTCTGATTGCTACAGTACTTCAAAACAAAAACAATCCCTCTATACCCATTTCCCCAAATCTGAACAAATCATTAGGTTCTTTATGAGACCAGTTTAAAATTATATGTATATACATTTGTCACTGCAAATCATTTTTTAAGACCATCAGGCTTGTAAAAATGAAATTGATAAGATTTTATATCAAATCAAGCATCTACACACCAAAGTTTTAAGGTTAAAAAAAAACAAAAAACAACTAAGACCCATCTATTAACCTTGAACGTGAAGAGTGTTAAACAACCATTTAGCCTAATTTTAAGGTTAGAGGTGTGATTCCGAATCTCTTTATAATTGCACAAAAAGCTAAATATGATAAAAACGACATAAATTTGATTAGGATAAAAAAAAGAAGATGAGGACCAGAGAAAAAATAATACATGTAATACAGTATGAGTTTTTTTCACCTGTTGTTTGGCATAATGATCGTAATTGAAACAGCAGAGGTAAAATATTAAACAAAAAACGTGTCCTTTCAAACCATCTTCTTTTCTCTGAACCTGCCCAATTTCTGTTCCTTGTTATTTTGTGTTTTGTGTTTGTACTGAAAAAGTCTCAATAAAGCCAAAACATTTTCTTTGTCCTTATTTGGTGACCATTTCATCATCACATTATCATATTGCTATATTTTCATCATGATATTGAATTTACATATATTAATTTCATGTATTGGCCATTCCGAGGGGAAAAAAAGTCCCATACATGCATAGACGATATGCTTAACCTTGGCTTTGGATTAGATCACAAAAAAAAAAAACAAAAAAAAAAACACACATTTCAAAAGAAGATCCAATTCCAATATACATAATATAAAACAGGGCACATGGATAAACCAAAGATATGTACACGGATGAAATAAAAAAAGAAATGAACAAAAGCTGCAACGATGGTGATTATGTAGATCTAGAGGGGGACACCCATAGACACAGAGCTATTGTTTTGGGAAAGAATGATTTGGACGCAAAGTTTTTTTGTTTTTTTTAATATTGTGTCTAAACATGCAAAGCAACCTGTGGAAATCAGGTGCAAGTCCAAACATGGACATTTTTTTAAAGTTATTTAAAATGTGATAAAAAAATATAAATCTATCCTTTCTGGATCCAGAGATGATTCTTTTCATTTGAAAATTTAAAAAAAAGGTGAATAAAGAGTATTTTGTTAATGTTTAGAATTAGAAGTCTCTAGATGAAAACAGATATCAAAGACTTGTGCCTCATTCAGCCTGGTTTTCTCACATGATGAGTCTAAAAATATTCTTGACCAAAACTAGAACCGGACAAAATACAATATAATAATCAAAACTTTGCGTCCCAATCACCACTCTCGGCTTTCCCTTTTTTCAAATTATTTTTTTTTTACCTCCGTTTAACCTCTCCTCACCCTCATCTCCCTCCTCATCCTCATCTTCCTCGCCTGCCGTGATGTGAACACCAAAAGACACGAGAGAGATGTGATGATGGAATCGTACAAAACAAACAAACAAAACATGCAGGGAGACGGATCAGCAGGTCTCTGGCAGCGGAAACTAAAAAGCCGGATAGATTTGTTTACATCAGCAAAAAACATTGGCGCTTGGAAAATTTAAATATCCACAGCTGTAAAATTAAACGATTTTGGGCACTTTTATGACTCAGACTCAGACTCAAAATTGGACAAAATTAAAAGGATACAACGATAAGTCCTTTGAAAGAGAACAAAAAATCACTATAAAAATGGTTTTGCCTGTACTGGATTCTAAGCTAACAGAGACCTACGCTGATGACATACGGAACTCGTTGACACAATACAAGATTTGTTTTTAAAGAGCTTGCTGTTGGATAGACTAGCACACTGAGATGTTTTCAGGCATTCAAAGCGCAGTCACCTTGCAGCTTCTGGTCATGAGACCCCCCATTTGGCCACATTTTTGTGTAGGGGTTTGGGTGTTTGACTAATGACTCCACCCTGCCGTTCCCAAAACATTTCCTTGTAAATAAATCTGTGTTCCGATGAGTGAATAAGTTATGTTCTTAACATCGGATCTTAACACTAACGTCTGACAACTTTACGTGCTGCCACACAGAGAAACTGTGGATATCCTAGGAATCAGTCTCAGCCTATCATATTTTAATGGTATCGATCCAAATAGAAGAACATCATACACACAAGCCAAGTTAAAAACACATGGGTCCTTTAACATAAAATTACCCTAAATCAGAAAAAAAAAAATCTAAAAGTTTGTGAAAAAAATCATGTTGTAACTTTAAATTGCCAAATCAGAATAGATCTGAAACATTTCCTAGATATTAAAACAAAACCCAGATGTACCTATTTGAGAGTAAAACACTGTTACAATCAGAAGTATCAGAAAGGAGAGAACAAAGAGTTGTGTTTAGACCAAACCCTCGAGTAACAATCTTAGGAGAACAAGAGGAGTAGAAGTTTCAAGAGCGAATTAGTAGAAACTTTCGAATAATTTGGGTCAGTGTGAACAAACTTGATATCTATAAAAACAAAAGGTTTTCATACTTCTCATTATATAAAAATTTAAGGAAGAAATGTATGGCTCATCATATATTATATTTTTTTTCTCTGAGTAATAGACAATTACTATATTCTTAGACAAATGTTTAAAAAAAGGAGACAAAAAAGCCATAATAAAAATTTAATTTTTTTGGCTTTCAAGCTTTGAACAATGCTTTTTTAATTTGATATTTATGTGTTTTAAATCTAAAAAAAAGCGAATGGCATCATATAGTAATACAACAAATCGTATCAAATGCACACATGTCCGGGTCAACATCGAATTGTCTGGAATTTTTGTTTTGATGTATTAATGCTATAAAGTTTTTGTCAGTTCTTGAGTCTGTAAAAGTGAAATCGAAAAAAAAACCTCCTTGAACAAAATCTTATAGCTATTTTATAAATTCAGATTCTCATTGAAACTCACGCTAAAGTTTTTGAATCAATTATAACAAGGGAAAGTAAAATCTCTAACTTTTCTGTTCTTTTTCTAAGCCTTTCCATTGCGGTCTCATAGACTCAATTTAAGAGGCAGCGTGATTTCTAACCTTAAGACTTACACCACTAAGGAAAACTGATCAAGACCTTTGGAATATCAGCAGCAAGTATGGGTTTATGTACAAGTTGTAACATGAGGCATTGTGTCAGAAAGAAGGAAAAAAAAATCAGATCAGAAAGTGACGACAAAAGTTAAAAAGATCGCAACAGATCTAACTCTAAGACGTGCTGTCAATGAACGGCCAAATACACCACAAAAAATTACGAACACAGCAACAGTTGCACCTTTCAAACAGTTTTTGGTAATAAATTAATATATTAATGTTGACTAGCATAATATGAAAGCCAGATTAAATTAACAAAAAAAAACAAAAAAAAAGATATTTAGCTGTCTACTTCAGCTTTATAATTTATAGAATTTGGTTGCTATTAAAAGCAGCTTAGAAATATCACTAATTTGAGTTTTAGTAAATTAATGTGATAAAATTTCCTTTAAACTATTATTATATTACTCTCATGTGATATATATAAGACTTACTCTAAGAATTTTGCTTTACAATTCATTCAGATTTGGAATTTCAAATTCAATTTAGGGAAGGAAAAAAAAAGGTTCAT
>RQTK01000035.1:747028-757359 GCA_003991915.1 Elysia chlorotica | reverse complement strand
TCTAATGGTTATACAGAAGAGAAAAAAAAAAAAGAAACCTGTAGAAGGAAAAGAAAAATATTTACCGGGAGCTGTGAGATTCTGAGCTGTTAACAAAGCGTGCAAACGAAAAAGAAAAAAAAAAGAGAAAAGAATGTGATCATGATGGGGATGGAATTTTGGTTTGTTTTGTTTTTATTAAGACTCTATAAAAATACAAAAGAAGAGAGTAATGTCGCAAACCAAATTCAGAGCATCAAACAAGGGGAGACGGAGGAAGACAGGCAGACTTTATCATGGGCAGTGGTCAGACAATGATAAACACACGCACGCTCACGCACAAACCAAAGCAGAGGAGAGGAGGGAGGGAGGAAGGGAGAGGGAGGCAGTGAGCCTGAAAGCAGGGGAGAGGAGGAAGGGAGAGTGGAAGTGAGGAAGGAATAAAGGAATAAAGTGACATTGATTACGCTTTGGAATTAATAGTTTTCGCTAGATTGTGTATCATTATTTATGACTTTTCCCTGCCTAGAACTAACGGTTGATCACACAGGAACGCAAAAATTGTTTGGGCTGCTGCGAAAATATTCTGATTCCTAAGAACTGGTAAATTCCTTCAGATCTAGAACAAAAAAAAAATATGACTATTGCATGAGTATTAACGTGTTCGGTGTTTATGGAGCTTTAAACAAAATAACTTGAATCTTGATTATCAATCTTGTATTTTCAATCCCCACCAGAACGTAAGCAACAGGACAGTCGGAGATGTGTTGTGCAGTAAACAACAACACAGGCACTGTAATGTTAATTCATTTGAAATCAATATTGGGTGTATATAAGATAAAGATATCTATGTGTGCATCATGGGAATGGAACCAATTTTATCTCTAAATGTAAAAATCTGAAAGCAGAATCAAAGGATCATCAAAAGAAGGCAAATGCAAGCAAAATGCACAGAGGATTGAAATTTAAATTTCAACATACGTAACTTATTCTGGTGACCCCAGCAAGTCTAACAGTTTTTCAAAACTTTTTTTTTGTTTTTTTTTTTTGCATTAGAATCTCTTTTCACGTACTGATAAACTTTGCAACTGGTTATGATCAAAGTAAACAAAAAAGGGCTGATATTTTACGCCACATCTATTGACAAAAGAAAATGTGCACAACATACCTTTGCCTTAAAACACTTATATAAAAACATTTTCATTGCAAGAAAGAATATTCCTATTCTCATTATCACAAAAAAAAAAAAAAATAGAAACAATATCCAGCAATCAAATATTACTCGAGAAATATTTCTCTAAATTTCGCCTTAAAAAAAAAAAGTTATAAAAACCAGTCAGTTGAAAAACAGACATCTAGCCTGCCAATTACCAAGTCTTATGGAATTTCTTTATAAACAAAAGATGACTTGTAAAAAAGTAAGACAGGCCCACTGGAAAAAAACAACAACAACCCAGTAACTGAATAAAGCCTTTCTAATTTTCTTAATTTTTATGCAATTCAGTGATGTAGCACTGACCTTCTCTGCGTCTGCGAGATCCCTTGGCGGATGACGGCCTCTGTAATCTGGACGGAGCATCCTGTAGGATGGAGTGTTACGGAAATATTGTAAAACTCTCAAATATCAATAACTGTCATGACATGAACAATAGGAAATTAGGATGGAGTGTTATGGAAATATTGTAAGAAAAGATCAAAACATCAATAACTGTCATGACGCGATGGAGTGTTATGGAAATATTGTAAGAAAGGAGAGGAGGAAGGGAGAGTGGAAGTGAGGAAGGAATAAAGGAATAAAGTGACATTGATTACGCTTTGGAATTAATAGTTTTCACTAGATCGTGTATCATTATTTACGACTTTCCCCGCCTAGAACTAATGGTTAATTACACAGGAACGCAAAAATTGTTTAGTCTACTGAGTAAATATTCTGATTTCTAAGCACTAGCAAACTCCTTTAGATCTAGAAAAAAAAATATAACTACTGCTTAAGTCTTAACGTGTTCGGTGTTTGTTGAGCTTTAAACAAAATAACTTGAATCTTGATTATCAATCTTGTATTTTAAATTCCCAACCAGAACGTAAGCAACAGGACAGTCGGAGATGTGTTGTGCAGTAAACAACAACACAAGCACTGTAATGTTAATCCATTCCAAATCTATATTGGGTGTATATAAGATAAAGATATCTGTGTGTGCATCAAGGGAATGGAACCAATTTTATCTCTAAACCTAAAAATCTGAAAGCAGAATCAAAGGATCATCAAAAGAAGGCGAATGCAAGCAAAATGCACAGAGGGTTGAAATTTAAATTTCAACATACGTAACATATTCTGGTGACCCCAGGGATACTGTTTCAAGTCTTGACAGTTTTTTTTTAGTTTTTTTTTGGCATTAAATAAAAAATCTCATTTCAAGTACTGATAAACTTTGCAACTGGTTATGATCAAAGTAAACAAAAAAAAAGGGCTGATATTTTACGCCACATCTATTGACAAAAGAAAATGTGGACAACATACCTTTGCCTTAAAACACTTATTATAGAAATATTTTCATTGCAAGAAAGAATATTCCTATTCTCATTATCACAAAAAACAAAATTAGAAACAATATCCAGCAATCAAATATTACTCAAAAAATATTTCTCTAAATTTCGCCTTAAAAAAAAAGTTATAAAAACCAGTCAGTTAAAAAACAGACATCTAGTCTGCCAATTACCAAGTCTTATGGAATTTCTTTATAAACAAAAGATGACTTGTAAAAAAGTAAGAAAGGCCCACTGGAAAAAAACAACAACAACCCAGTAACTGAATAAAGCCTTTCTTATTTTCTTTAATTTTTATGCCATTCAGTGATGCAGCACTGACCTTCTCTGCGTCTGCGAGATCCCTTGGCGGATGACGGCCTCTGTAATCTGGACGGAGCATCCTGTACGATGGAGTGTTATGGAGGTATTGTAAGAAAAGATCAAAACATCAATAACTGTCATGGCGTGATGGAGTGTTATGGAGATATTGTAAGAAAAGATCAAAACATCAATAACTGTCATGGCGCGATGGGTTGTAAAATTCCCAAAACATCAATAACTGTCATGGCGTGATGGAGTGTTATGGAAATATTGTAAAATTCCCAAAACATCAATAACTGCCATGACGTAAACACACATTATGTAACAATCTTTAATTGAATTATGTGGATCGTTTCTCAAATTTTTCTATTTATAAACCAAACTTTACAACAAAACTAAAGAAAAGAGAAACATTTTTCTTTATTGAAAAGTCTGGAACACTTTTCCATGTTTTGAAATTGGTCAAAATTTGAGGTATTCATAGGTAAGTCCTTTAAAAGATAAAACTATCAATGAAAAACAATTTCCACAGGATACGGTTATACGTGGATAGATATGTTCAACAAAGATGTGCTGCCATTCATCCTCAGCTTTCAAATCATAAAAAAAACATAACGAGAGGGCTAAATCATTTTATCCAAAATGTCCCAAAGATTTCGGGAAAGATCCTCCGGGTAAACCAAAAGATGCTTCAAATACAATTTCACAACCTAGAAGGTAATGAGGGGGCGGGGGCTGGCTGTTGTAGGAATAGTGTTATGAGATGATGGGTAAATCATGTGCAATAAAGGAGGGGGATGGGGGTGGAGGGAAGGAGGGTAAAAAAAAGTATCAAGATAGGGCTAATAATTTATGTGACCAAAAATTAACTGTAACTTATAAACAAATGAGTAAACCAAACTTTACGACAAAAATGCTGTTGTAGAAATAGTGTTATGAGATGAAGGGCGGTAACGACAAAAATATTTCAAAATAGAGTTAATAATGTATGTGACCAAAAATTAACTTTAACCTATAAAAAAATGAGACAAAGACAATTTAACCTGTTTTTCAGCTTTCTCTCCGTTTACTTTTTCTCTGTCTAGAGATTCATTTTCTTTCTCTTTGTGGTCGCTCTGGAAAAAAAAAGAAAAAAAATAATATGTTTGTTTTATTAAATCAATAAGATAAGTACTTTTTTATTTTACAGAAAATTTGCAATCCTAAAAAAATAATGATAAAGATAAGATAAAATAAAGAACCAATATTTTAAACTTGTAATTATATACGTATAAAAAGTGACATCTCTTAACACTGGTACTTCAATTTATCAAAACTTTTCTTAAATTAAAATGTCTAAACTAGCCAACTGCTCTTTAGGTAAAACTGTTTTTCTGTCACACATAAAAACAGACTGTAAAATGTAGGCATGTGATAGTCACAATCTGAAACAGAAAAAATGTTTAGTGAATTTATTACAAAAAAAAATTTTTTACTTAAAAAAAAAGGAACTATCAAGCTTGCATCAAGATCTTTGAATATCAGGGGTGAAAAATGAAGTAACAATAACAGGTTTGGAAATGAGAGGCATAAGCAAAAAGACAAATACCAAAACAATTAAAAAAAAATATTTTTTTCAATTAACAAATAAAAACACACAAAAAAGGTAGCAAAACTGCAACTTTCCAAAAAAAAAAAAAAACAACAAATAAAATCAACCCCAAAGGAACTTTTTGTTTGTTAATTTTTGTTCTGCCTCACAAGCCCGATGAAGCTGTGATCCCCAGTAGCCAGGCTCTCCGCGTGGCTCGACAGCGGGGGCGGTAGTTTGCTATCCGGGTGACAACACGGCCCAATCGCCAGGGCTGGCACGGAGTTTCTGTGTTTGTGCGGGCTCGGCAACCCCTGACTAGATCCACCCTCGTCACCCATGGCAACCGCCAAGGTATTTGAGGGTTCCCCCGGCCCAGACGCGGTTACGTTTTCTACGGCACAGGCATTGGGTTTTTGTGAGTTGGAGGAAGATTTTGAATGGCGGCTTTCCACCTCTTTTGCATCCTTAGATGGTTTGTGGCCATGACTAGGCGAAGCACCACGCTGGAAACCAAAAACAGCATTTTAATGCATCCATGGCATAAACCCTTTTTTATTTTGCGAGTCCTGGTATATTGAATGGCTTAACACAACAGAGGCGCAGTATTTTGCCAGCAATGCTCACGGAAGCGCACTATTTTTAGGGTTTTTCCAATATATACATCTTTCGGACCAATACAGATACAATAAAATTTGTGAAGATTTGAAAACTTCAATGTTTTATCTTCCAAATAAAGTGTCTTTTCACTGATAACATGTACACCATGTGACTTCTTAAGAGTTAAACCGCAGCCTATTTAAGCATCCACGTTTTCGCCAATCATAAAAAAAAAAAAAAATTTTTTTTCTATGTCTATTTAAATACATATTGCTTTTTGTCATTTTACTATGTATTCATAACAGGGTCTTGCACATGTGTTTACATTCTTTACATGTATCATATATTTTTTTTATAAGTAGCTCACTTTAGTTCTCAGTATATTTATCTACATAAGAGTTTTATCAGGCTGTAATCTGAAAATTTTTTAAATGTAAGCAAATTTCACGGTGAAAGTTGATATGTAGCTTCACATTATTGATATATTTATTATTGTTATATTTATCTCTAATTTTATTTTTGTTCAAATTGTTACTATCATTTTTAATATTATTATTATTATTATTATTATTATTATTATTATTATTATTATTATTATTATTATTATTATTATTATTATTATAACTACTACTACTAGCTAGGAACTTTTTTATGAACGGTTTTTCATAAGACCCTCACGCATTACTACCTCAAAGCTTGTTTAAAATAAGATGGAAACCTAAGGCCCCATAATACATTTTTGAGCTGGCTATCGCATCCTTGGGAGATAAATAAAAGAAAATGTTTTGAGGATTAAAAAAAAGATGAAGAAATCACCGAAGTAACCCACTTTTTTGGATTTCTCTCTGTGTCGTTCCTCGCGGTCGTCCCGAGACTTGTCCCGCGTCTTCGACTCTCTGTCTTTGTGACGGTCGCGGTCCTTCTCGTGCTTCCTCTCCCGGTCTCTGTCTCTGTCGCCTTTGTCTCGGCTCCTCTCCCTGTCGCCCTTGTCACGACTGCGCTCTCCATCTTTTTCTTTTTCGTGTTTCTAGAAAAGTAAACAAACAACAAAAAAAGCATTTATTGATTGAGTGGTATAGACAGGTGATTAAACAATATAGTTATGAGGAAGGATCAAGCAAAGTCTGTTTTTCCTTGTTTGATTCTCATTCCCAAATTTGAAATTTAAACCTCAAGGAATCATTTCTGTTCTTGAAATTTCTGCCATGAAACAAAGGTAAAAAGAAAAAAAACTGCGTTTTTATGAAATTTGCAAATATTTTTCTGAGAAAATTGTACAAATGTGAATCCTCATATTCTTAGACAAAATAAACTGAACTTTAAATAGGAAAAATTTCTTTCAAAGTTAAATTTTGATAAAAAGAAATAGAAAAGAATACCTCAGAGTCACGGTGCTTCCTTCTGTCTGCGCTTTTAGTTCTGTCTCTGTCTTTCTCTTTTTCTCTGTCTTTGTGCGATTCATGTTTCTCCTCCTTGGCAGGGCTTCCTCCTCCCCCTCCTCCTCCTTTGAGGACTTGTTTAACAAAGGCGTCGTTGTCAACCTGTTGGGATAAAAAAAGGATTGAATAGATAATTTTCTTTGCAGCCTTTATTGTCTTCAGTTCAGTTCAAGTCCTAAAATTTACTTGATAACAATATTAGCAGATACTATTGAAATAAGACTGGCTCTACAGAGTGAGATGTCTTAGTCACTTTGATAGGTGAAATGGTCTAGGTGGTAGAGCTTTGGTCTATATATGGGGAGGTATGTCGTGCAAAACATACAACAGCACAAACTTTCTTTGTCTAATTTTGTATTTTAGATTTTTACAGGTTGGGTCAGTGTCATTATAAATTGACGATAGTCAGTGATGCCAAAGGGGTCACTTTTTAAATATTAATTTCTTCAGTAAAGGAGGACTTAAAAAATTTTTTATTCAATATCCGTCCGCTGGGCAATTTTTTATATATTGAAAATTCATAAGTTTCGTGAAATCTCAGTTGGGTCTACTACCAGCCTTGCTTGCTTTAGCAGCATCAGCTTCTTTTGAAAATGTTCACTCAGGATTAACGCAAATATTTACTCATTGAAAGCGGACAAATTTTTGTTTGACACCAAATTTTAACTAATGGAGGAGGTAAAATCACTTAGGAAAACGGCAAAGCTGTTTTAAAGCTTTCAATAATTGACAAAGACAGAAGAAAAAAAAAACCCAACAAATTTCAAACCACCATAAATTAAACTCCCAGAGAGTCAAGTTTGTTGCGTTTATTATGACCTTGCCTGTAACGAAACATCAGGCGTAACGAAGTTTTGGAGATGTCCCACTGACTTCTCTATATCGGAGCTCCAAGTATATAAATATTAATAACTGCACAGGTGATTAGCCAAATACTCAAATAGTAATGTAGTATGATAAATATGATTACACATGGTTGATCCTGATTCCACTTACATTTTTATTGATTGCGTCAGCCAACGCTTGCAGAAACTCGTTTGTTCTCTCAGGCTCGTGACCAGCAACTATTTTCACTGGCTTCACGTTCAGAGACTTTCCTGTGACCGCCGCTGGTGGGGAAGACAGAGGGTCGGAATTTGTATTCATGGCTTGTCAGCACAGTAAAGGCTTTATTGTAAATAGAGTGTCTTTGTGCGTAACAGCGTTTAAAACATTTCAGCTACTCATAAATAGGAATGTAGAAGACAATGAGGACAAAATCATACCACAAAAAAAAGGGGGAGGGGGATAAATTACAGGTGAAACTTTTGTTTTTATATATGTAAATATTTCAACATATAATATTGAATATAAATTTTTTAATTTAATAAATTTAGTAGAACATACATAGCAATATTGCTAGAGTATTTTAAAATTTCCACACAAAAAAAAAAAAAATGTTCTTTTCTCATCCATATTGTGCATACTTACAGACCATGTCGATTGCTTTTTGTAGAAAAGCTATTTTGGCATCTTTGTCCTGGATAGAAAAATATTAGGTTCCATGATGAGAATAAGATATACTTTAACGTTAATTCAAAAGATAAAAAAACAACAACCTGTCTATATGCAAATTTTGTTGTTGTTGTTGAAATAAACTTACTGCAGAATATACCTGTAACAAAGTTTTCTGCCATTGTAGACATTGAAACTAAAATCTTGCTCAATACCTTTTAAAACTGTTCTTAGTGTAAAAGAACACTTAGAGTCACTAGTAACGGTTGCATGTTTAACAGAAAAATCGAAGCCGCAGGTCAAATATATTTAGTGCAAAAAACATAGGTTTCTGCAGATAGACATAATTTTGGTAGAAAAACGTAATGGCAAATTTGAGGAGAAAAGAAGTACGAAATTGCAACAAACACTAGAGTTGGCAGCCCTACTTTAGTCATGTACCAATTTTTGTACATTTGACCAGATGTAGACCTAAAAACTCGTTTTCTCTTCATCTTTTGCTTAACTGCCGATCGGACTATGGCATTGGGATTGGCCGGCAGTATTTACCTGACGCCTCTGATTGGTCAGCATGCCGACCACAGCCGGAAAACTTGCACCTATGTATTTGGGCAATTTTGATTGTCAAATAAAACTACAAAATATTCATAAAAATATGATATTTACCTTCACATTTTCTGAGTTCATTTCACCATCGCTGTAGAGTCCCTGCATGAACCCGGTGGTTTTTATGACCTGAAAATAAAATAAAAGTTATGATCTGATTGACATTTATAATTCTATAAAACTAGGTTATAATTTTGAAAACAATGTTAAAACACATGTATCAACAAGTTGGAATGACTGGTTAACTAGATTTCTAGAATATTACTGATGTACAGACTAATCTAAAAAAGTTTTTTTTTTGTGGTACTACCACACAAAATCTTTCTACCTTTTTTTTAAAAACCATAATTTAGGCATTACATCTAAATTCTATTAATTGTAAGTCACTTTAAGTAATTTCTATTGAAGTATAAATTACGAGGAGAGACATTTAATAAGCATTTTAAATAAAAGGAATTGGACTCTATCACTTGAGAAAGAGGGGAAATTCCACACATCTCTTAGCCAAAAAAAGGCCTACAAAATGACAAATATTTGTTTCAAAATATTCATCTACATCTAGATCTAGATCTAGACCGAAGCTCCATGATTTTAGAAAGGAAATCTAGATTGTAGATCCTATCCCTAGACAATAGACATTGTTTTTTTAGATCTAGATTCTAGATATAGGAGTTGAAAAATTGAAATCTAGAAATCTATCAATTTTCAATCAAGTGCAGCTGTTGAATGAAGAAAAATTGTGATTTGGAATGTGTTACCAAAGCCAAGTTGGCTATACAAAATCTTGTTTCTAGATTACATCTAAATCTAAACCTAGCTTACCGATGTCATGACATCATGAAGAAAGCGGAACGGCGGTTTGCCGAGTAGCTTTTCGGTCAACGGGGGCTTCTTTATAAGTTTCCCTAACGTATCTTGCGTTTTCTTTAAGACTTTTGGATCCATCTTCTTTTTTTCTTGGCAATGAACGCGTGAAATAAGTTAAGAAACCATGGTATTCATAGTTCCTACTAACACTACAGATCAAAACACACAAATTTCGCTGAACGGAACTTGAAAAGGAATTTGGTGCAATTTACAACTTTGCGCAAGCGCACAATCAAACTATTGGCATTTCCTGCAGAAATTAGCTTGTGTCGCTAAGATACAAAACTATGATCCGCAGGTTGGAGACATCACAAAACAAATTTATTGTTTGTGACAATATAAATTGTACATCATTCAAAGATAAACTTTGGTCAGTCTTTTCTTACGGGATAAAAAAATATTCAGGAATTTAATATAAATTCATAATGCATAAAGAATAATAACGACAATCGCACTCATAAAAGTAATATGAATGAATGAAGAAAAACAACATCCATGTTCCAGTACGCACCTGGTAGCAGTCTCACTCATCGCCAACAATTCGATTACTACCAACCTTATTACATGTATACATTTTCCTAATACAAGCCTTACGATAGATTCATTAAGGATTCACCTGAACCAACAATAATAACAAAAGGAAAACAACAACAACAACAACACGACAATAATAACAACACATTACCACTACTACTACTACTACTACTACTACTACTACTACTACTACTACTACTACTACTACTACTACTACTACTACTACTACTACTACTACTACTACTACTACTACATACTACTACTACTACTACTACTACAAAAACAACAACAACAATAATAGTAATGATAAAAATAATAATTCATGTAATAATAATAATAATAATAATAATAATAATAATAATAATAATAATAATAATAATAATAATAATAATAAC
>RQTK01000035.1:724674-740988 GCA_003991915.1 Elysia chlorotica | reverse complement strand
GCTCTCTCTCTCTCTCTCTCTCTCTCTCTCTCTCTCTCTCTCTCTCTTTCACACCCACACATTCGAAAACAGGGCAAGCTCAAAGGTGTTTATCAACAAAATCAACACCATAAACAAAGCACTTGTTCATTGCGTACACTACAAGCAGGAGGGTTAAGTGAAGGAGATAAACAAAAAAAAGGGGGGGGCGGAGGGGGAGAATGACGACGGAGGTGGGGGGGCACAAGAGGAAGAGGGGGAGGAGAGAAGGAAGAGGAGCAGAAAAAGAGGAAGAAGAAGAAGAAAAAGAGGAGGAGGAAGAAGAAGAAAAAGATGAAAAAGAAGGTTCGAAGACGATCTATACATCGCGAAGGTATAAAAAGAATACACACTTCACACTCCGATCAGGAAAATGAAGCCCAACCATTACATAACGTTAAAAAAAAAGTGTAATGAACGATAAAATGATAGATGAAGGACGTGTTATGAAAAACACCAAGTTCCCCCCACTGGGCCGATGTCTTATTGCCAGGTTCCCCACTGGGTTGCTGTCTGATTGCCAGGTTCCCCACTGGGTTGGTGCCTGATTGTGTGTTGACAGACATCTCATGCCTGGCTCGTGATCAGCCCAGGATACATTGCTGGACACACTAGGGATTAGTTGGGATTAGTTATGATCGGAAATTCCCCATCTTATAAACAAAACAAACGTCATCTCCTCAAGGAATGTTTTCAAGAGTTAACTGCCCCCTTAAAACAACAAACAACGACTAAAGATAAAAAACAAAAACAAGAAAAAAAAAGACAAACTAATTAACAACAGTACCAACCGCCTGTCTGTGTGTCTGTCTGCCTATTTCTGTATAATAAATGTGTCTCTGTATATCTCTGTCTCTGACTTTCCACCTTTCTCTGTCTTTATCTCTCTCTATTTATCTCTCTTTCTCTCTCTCTCTATCTCTCTCTCTCTCTCTCTCTCTCTCTCTCTCTCTAGATATTTCCTTTTTTCTTTAGAAATGAAATAGGGCATATGAAACTGAGCATCACACAATTTCCAATGATAATCATCCGAACCAACAACCAAAATGGAATATAAGTACATGTATATATCAAAACAAACAAAAATCAAATTGCTTGGAAGCAATCTTCTTATTGTACTTTCTTGGCATTCGTCTCTACAAAAGACCAAGAGATAAACTTGCTTTTAAACTGTCTTTAGACTGGTTTGTGATACAGCTGCTGGTTGGTTTGGTTGGGTTGGTTTAACGTCCAATAGCAGCACTATATAGGCTATATTGTGGACGGGCCCCAAGACGGACGTCTGGCAATTTTATGTGCTGCCACACACGAGACAGGGCGGGGATACCATTGTGATACAGCTGCAGCCGATGTTGGACGTTAGAAGAAACAAACGTTTTACTTTTACCTTTTAGCATTTTAAAAGAGTCCTTTCAAATTCATACATGCACTTTTGTATTGGTCAAGCTGATTATTATTTATTGTTTTCACCGATCCATTCATTTACCATGTATCATCCTACATCAGCTTCCCTCACTGTGTTGGAACAGACGTCAGACGCCGCCATGGGGAACACCTTCGCCCTGTCCACGTCGTTCCTCCACAACGCCGAAGCATCTCGCAGACGATGGCGTCGCCGCGCTATGGACGCGGTCTCCCCAACAAACGGGACGGTGACCACCACCACTAGCACTGGTTCTATAAATAGCCCACACACTAAGAAGAGCAAGCGGCAGAAGAAGAAGGAGGGCAAGCGGATGTGGACGAAGCGCGAGTTTTACACCCGGGTCAAGTCTAGCCCCGCGGGGGCGGAGCTTCTGTCCTGCAGCTTCGGGACCTGGTGCAAGCGCCAGCGGAACGTCTGCGGCTTCTCGGACCGGGCCAACTACACGTCCAACCGCCAGCCGCTGCTTAAGCTCAGCGGGTCTCCGACTCGCGCCGACACGACGGAGGGCCGCTACTTCCAGTGTCACTTCAGGTGAGGAGAGTTGAGTTGGTTTTAGTGTCCAACATCAGCACTATATATGCTATACTGTGGACGTGCCCCAAGACTAACGTCTGATACTTTTCAGTGCTGCCATGTACGAGACAGGGCGGGGATGTCTAACCCGGTCACATTATACTGGAGGGAGGAGTCGGGGTTGAGTTGAGTTGGTTTTGACGTCCAACATCAGCACTATATAGGCTATATTGTGGACGGACCCCAAGACTAAGGTAACTGAATGGTGTCATATCGTGTACATGTAAACAATAGACATTTTAATTATAACATAAAAAGATAAAACCCCTAAAAGTACATTTTAATTATAAGATAAAAAGCTAAAATTTAGAATTCTGCCAAAAAAAAAAAAATTCTATCTCTATTGATTCAAAAGATATGAATAAAAAAAACCCCTAAAAATAGTGCGATTTAGTCAGCATTGCTGACAACACACTGTGACTCTCTTGAGTTAAACACTAATTAAATCCAACGATTCTCATTGGCCACCAGGAGCAAGCAAGAACTGGTCGTGTGTGAGAAGGAGACCCTGCGGTCATTCAACGTCCACCTGCCCCGCGCCGTCTCCCCGGAGATGACCGAGTTTCTGAGAAACAACCAGAGACCCGTCCGCAAACGGCACAGCATCAGGACCACGCGCGTGGTCGCATTCCACGACAAGTTCATGGTAGTCCAGGTGAGCTGTGTTGACGACTTTTGGGGATGAAATACATGTGTAGTGGGCTGGATTAGGTTGGTTGGTTGGTTGGTTGGGTAAGTTTAACATCCAACAGCAGCACTATATAGGCTATATTATGGACGGGCCCCAAGACGGACGTCTGACAATTTTATGTGCTGTTACACACGAGACAGTGTGGGGATACCAAGACTCCTGTCTCGGTCGATCACATACTGACACCGACCCAACCAGTAGGAAACGCAACAGCTAGGATTCGAACTCGGGACCTTTTGCGTCGGAAGCCAATGTTCTACTCCTGGACCACCGCACCTGCCCCAGGACTGGATTAGGTATGTGGGGAGATTTTGACTTTTGGAGTAATTGTAAGTGTGTTTCAAATATACTTTTTTATAAGTACACCTTTCCAAACAAACTTAATTGAAATTTTTTTTTCTTTGGACAAGGTGGCTGAAAATTTTAAGTCTACCAACCACTATAATTTAAAATATGTATAGAATTTATATCTCTCATTGTAACAAATAATGTCAGAAACAACCATTGAAAATATTTAAAACCATGAGCCCAACCAGAAAAAAATCATTGAAAATATTCAAAACTATGAGCCTAACCAGAAACAACCATTGAAAATATTTAAAACTATGAGCCCAACCCCTTGCACTTTCTTACTGGATTTAACAGAATGGAAGTAAAGTTGTATACATGATTAAATCCCGGTTTTTAAAAGAGAGAGTCCCTCTACTAGTCTGACCGGAACTGACTGAGACAAGAGTCCAGGTAACCTCACACTGTCTTCTTGGATGATCCTTTCCAAACAAACTTAATTGAATTTTTTTTTCGTCGGACAAGGTGGCTGAAAATTTTAAGTGTACAAATCACCGTAATATAAAAGATGCATAGAATTTATATCTTTCATTGTGACAATAAATTTCAGAAACAACGAGGGGGCGAGGTGGCCTTGTGGTAGAACATCGGCTTCTGACGCAAAAGGTCCGGGTTCGAGCCCTGAAGATTTAACTCCCTACTGGTTGGGTCGGTGTCAGTTTAATGTGACCGGCTGAGACAGGAGTCATGGTATCCCCGCCCTGTCTCGTGTGTGGCAGCACATAAAATTGTCAGACGTCAGTCTTGGGGCCCGTCCACAATATAGCCTATATAGTGCTGATGTTGGACGTTAAACCAACTCAACAACAACTCAACAGCAGTCGGAAACAACCATTAAAAATATTTAAAAATTTGAGCCCAGCCCCTATCACTTCCTTACTGAACTGAGCACATTGGAAGAAAAGTTGTTTACATGATTAAATCCTGGTGTGTAAAAGAGAGTCCCTCTACTTGTCCAACAGGGACCAGCTGAGACAAGAGTCCAGGTATCCTCACACTTTCTTCTTGGAGGAGGGGGGAGGGGGGGTAACTCTTAAAAATTGTCAGACATTAGTCCTTGATCTAGCATTGGTGCTGACGTTGGATAAAATCATCTCAATCGACCCCCCCCCCCTCCAGGTTAACAATGACCAGCAGCGCCTCTTCACCAAGATGTACCTGATTGACCTTGAGCTGAGGACGTGCCAAGGTCACTTTGTCATCTGCCACGGGATGCGCCGCTGGTACGAGGTCTACATCTCCCCGAGCTCCACCTGTCTGCTGCTGCGGCCAGACGTGAGGTACCAGTTCCAGGCGGCGCCGGCCTTCACTGTGCAGGTGAGACAGGATAAGGTGAGATAGACAGGCCTTCATTGTGCAGGTGAGATAGACAGGCCTTCATTGTGCAGGTGAGATAGACAGGCCTTCATTGTGCAGGTGAGATAGACAGGCCTTCACTGTGCAGGTGAGATAGGATACAGGTGAGATAGACAGGCCTTCACTGTGCAGGTGAGATAAGACAGGCCTTCACTGTGCAGGTGAGATAGACAGGCCTTCACTGTACAGGTGAGATAGGATAGGTGAGATAGACAGGCCTTCACTGTACAGGTGAGATAGACAGGCCTTCACTGTACAGGTGAGATAGACAGGCCTTCATTGTGCAGGTGAGATAGGACAGGCCTTCAGATAAGACAGGCCTTCATTGTGCAGGTGAGATAGGACAGGCCTTCATTGTGCAGGTGAGATAGGATAAGGTGAGATAGACAGGCCTTCATTGTGCAGGTGAGATAAGACAGGCCTTCACTGTACAGGTGAGATAGGATCAGGTGAGATAGGACAGGCCTTCACTGTACAGGTGGGATAGGGCAGGCCTTCACTGTACAGGTGAGATAGGATCAGGTGAGATAGGACAGGCCTTCACTGTACAGGTGGGATAGGATCAGGTGAGATAGGACAGGCCTTCACTGTACAGGTGGGATAGGATCAGGTGAGATAGGACAGGCCTTCACTGTACAGGTGGGATAGGATCAGGTGAGATAGGACAGGCCTTCACTGTACAGGTGGGATAGGATCAGGTGAGATAGGACAGGCCTTCACTGTACAGGTGGGATAGGATCAGGTGAGATAGGACAGGCCTTCACTGTACAGGTGGGATAGGATCAGGTGAGATAGGACAGGCCTTCACTGTACAGGTGGGATAGGATCAGGTGAGATAGGACAGGCCTTCACTGTACAGGTGGGATAGGATCAGGTGAGATAGGACAGGCCTTCACTGTACAGGTGGGATAGGATCAGGTGAGATAGGACAGGCCTTCACTGTACAGGTGGGATAGGATCAGGTGAGATAGGACAGGCCTTCACTGTACAGGTGGGATAGGATCAGGTGAGATAGGACAGGCCTTCACTGTACAGGTGGGATAGGATCAGGTGAGAGAAGATTCTCTGAGTCTAGTAGTTGATCATTGTTTTTGTAAGTAGTGATGAAGATTCTCTGAGTCTAGTAGTTGATCATTGTTTTTGTAAGTAGTGATGAAGATTCTCTGAGTCTAGTAGTTGATCATTGTTTTTGTAAGTAGTGATGAAGATTCTCTGAGTCTAGTAGTTGATCATTGTTTTTGTAAGTAGTGATGAAGATTCTCTGAGTCTAGTAGTTGATCATTGTTTTTGTAAGTAGTGATGAAGATTCTCTGAGTCTAGTAGTTGATCATTGTTTTTGTAAGTAGTGATGAAGATTCTCTGAGTCTAGTAGTTGATCATTGTTTTTGTAAGTAGTGATGAAGATTCTCTGAGTCTAGTAGTTGATCATTGTTTTTGTAAGTAGTGATGAAGATTCTCTGAGTCTAGTAGTTGATCATTGTTTTTGTAAGTAGTGATGAAGATTCTCTGAGTCTAGTAGTTGATCATTGTTTTTGTAAGTAGTGATGAAGATTCTCTGAGTCTAGTAGTTGATCATTGTTTTTGTAAGTAGTGATGAAGATTCTCTGAGTCTAGTAGTTGATCATTGTTTTTGTAAGTAGTGATGAAGATTCTCTGAGTCTAGTAGTTGATCATTGTTTTTGTAAGTAGTGATGAAGATTCTCTGAGTCTAGTAGTTGATCATTGTTTTTGTAAGTAGTGAGGAAGATTCTCTGAGTCTAGTAGTTGATCATTGTTTTTGTAAGTAGTGATGAAGATTCTTGGAGTCTAGTAGTTGATCGTTGTTTTTGTAAGTAGTGATGAAGATTCTTGGAGTCTAGTAGTTGATCGTTGTTTTTGTAAGTAGTGATGAAGATTCTTGGAGTCTAGTAGTTGATCGTTGTTTTTGTAAGTAGTGATGAAGATTCTTGGAGTCTAGTAGTTGATCGTTGTTTTTGTAAGTAGTGATGAAGATTCTTGGAGTCTAGTAGTTGATCGTTGTTTTTGTAAGTAGTGATGAAGATTCTTGGAGTCTAGTAGTTGATCGTTGTTTTTGTAAGTAGTGATGAAGATTCTTGGAGTCTAGTAGTTGATCGTTGTTTTTGTAAGTAGTGATGAAGATTCTTGGAGTCTAGTAGTTGATCGTTGTTTTTGTAAGTAGTGATGAAGATTCTTGGAGTCTAGTAGTTGATCGTTGTTTTTGTAAGTAGTGATGAAGATTCTTGGAGTCTAGTAGTTGATCGTTGTTTTTGTAAGTAGTGATGAAGATTCTTGGAGTCTAGTAGTTGATCGTTGTTTTTGTAAGTAGTGATGAAGATTCTTGGAGTCTAGTAGTTGATCGTTGTTTTTGTAAGTAGTGATGAAGATTCTTGCAGTCTAGTAGTTGATCGTTGTTTTTGTAAGTAGTGATGAAGATTCTTGGAGTCTAGTATTTGACCATTGTTTTTGTAAGTAGTGATGAAGATTCTTGGAGTCTAGTAGTTGGTCGTTGTTTTTGTAAATAGTGATGAAGATTCTTGGAGTCTAGTATTTGACCATTGTATTTGTAAGTACATGTAGTGATGAACATGCTCTGAAGGTTTTAACGTACATAAGAAAATCAATAATTTATAAATGATTGATCTGTGACAAATGTAGATTTGACTTACATAAGAAAATCAATAATCAATAAATGAATGATCTGTGCCAGATGTAGGATCTTGATGTACATAAGAAAATCAATAATCAATAAATGATATTACCTTTCTCACACCCGAGCCTGGTCTTTCTATGAATATTCAAAACCTGGATCCAAGGCGTCCGGATATAGAGGTCAAATGATCGATTTGATTGGGGGATGAACACATTTTTGCATAAAAAGAGTAACAGAGGGTTCTTTTATAATAGTACCGTGCACTTAGAGAGATGGTTTTGTTCTAGCCTATACAGCTTACACAACAGCAATATAAACTGCCCTAGCTCAGTAACTGTGCCTTGTAGTACAGTGTATATAGCTCACTTTGCTCCCTGCTGTAAGTTTAACTCCACTTCATTGACTTCGCCTGAAATAAACACGGAAGAATTGGCTGTTCACCTTCACCTCCTCTCTCTCTCTATCTCTCTCTCTCTCTCTCTCTCTCTCTCTCACCTCTCTCTCTATCTGTCTCTCCTTAGTGTGTTAACAATTTCTCCTTGTCTCTTTATCTCTCAAACACTCTCTCTCTTTTTCTATGTGTGTGTGTGTGTGTGTGTTAGCACTATCTCCTTGTCTCTTTGTCTCTTTATCTCTCAAACACACACACTCTCTCTTTCTTTCTCTCTCTTTCTCTCTCTCTCTCTCTCTCTCTCTCTCTATCTTTCTGCATCTCTCTATCTCTGGCTATAAATCGTTCTTTTTCTTTAACTTTGTTACCACCCTCTCTCTCTTCCCCACCCCTCTCTCTCTCTCCTTCTCTCCCTCTTTATCAATTCTTAGCTCTTACTATTACCTCTCCCCGTGTGTCTGAGCAGAACGCGACGTGGTACCCGCCCCAGCGAGACGTGGCGGTCAAGCGAGTGCCCGGCACGCTGGCCCAGCACAGGTTCACCTTCAACGCCAGGCTCGGGGACGACCACGTCATCGGCGCGGCCCACAGAAACATCCAGGTCTTCAAGCTCGAGGACTGGACGGTCGTGGCCAACCACTCGCTCATGGTGCACTACGCCATCGTGCGGCAGATCAGGTAGGCCCGGTGCTCTCGGTCAACGCAGCGTTCTCGGAGTGTAGTATTTGACCATTGTTTTTGTAAGTACATGTAGTGATGAACATGCTCTGAAGGTTTTAACGTACATAAGAAAATCAATAATTAATAAATAATTGATCTCTGACAAATGTAGATTTGACTTACATGAAAAAAGCAATAATCAATAAATGATTGATCTGTGTCAGATATAGGATATTGACCTGCATAAGAAAATCAATAATCAATAAACGATTGATCTGTGCCAGATGCAGGTTTGACCTACATAAGGAAATCAATAATCAGCAAATCATTGATCTGTGCCAGATCTAGATCTTGACCTACATAAGAAAATCAATAATCAATAAATGATTGATCTGTGCCAGGTCAAGCCCTAGCGGAGACTACCTGGCCATTCGCTACACGTTTCCGGCGGACGGCTGCAGCTTCAACCACATCCTCATCCTGCACTACCCAGACTTCACCAAGGCCATGCAGGTACAAGGGGGCATAACTAACATCATTTTTTCTAATTATCAGTTTCTTATATTTTTTTTCCTATGCTTCAAATCAATGCAAGGGAGGGAACTGCGATGTGTTCTAACTTCTTTTTTTTTTCATAAATCTGGATTGAGCAAAATGTTAAGAAGTACATTCTTCAAGTAGGTTCATAAATCTGAGAAGAACAAAATAGAAATGTTCTAGTCGATGATTTGTGGGAATCTAAATAATCAAGATGCATTTTCAAACTCATGGTTTTATATTATATTTTCTTTTTATTGCTTTTGAATTAAAGAGTTAGTTGATCCTAAAACTGAGGAATGATGTATGTTGTTTTCTTAACGACACGGTGAAATCGAATTGTCAAATCCATGATCTGGTTCTACGCCCTCTGGGTTTCAAGGGGAATCTTATTCTGGAGAAGTGAGCACCAGGTGGGATCGAACCACATACTTACAACTTGTTAGACTATAGCACTAACTGGCTAAGCTTTCCATACTCTCTGATTTGTCTAAATCCGCTGTCCGTCTTCTTAGTTTGTCGTCATTTCATTGTTAAAGAACCCTGACTGTGCATCATATGTTGTACGCTAGACCTTAGATGATGAGGTCTGTGTGTCCCCCACTTGTTGCAATCTTTTCCCATCATGCCACACACATGTTGTGCGAGTTGATACGCTCTTGTGCTAACACTGTTTTATATCGATCTGCACACCTTCCGTTCAAAATAATAAAAATTAAAGCTTTTACCTTTTAAAAAAAAATTAAAAGTTCCCCATAATAGTGCGCACACACAGAATAGTGTTGTGATGTCGTGTGATGTGAAAAGGTTCCTTTTGCTTACAAACTTTAGGAAGAGCCTGTAAAGGACATTGACAACATTTCGAATCTCTTATCTCTTCCCCTAGGGGAATATGCAGGGCCCTATCGAATGTTTACATAATACTACACTTGTACTACTCACTCACTCACTCATGCCCGTTATGCCTCCTGGCATGTAGGGCAGCAACGAAGGATCTCCGCTCCTCTCTGTTCTGGGCCAGCCTTTGCACCGAACTCCACGTGTGCTTCATGATCTTCAGCTCGCTCTCCACCATGCGTCTCCAGGTGTTTTTAGGCTGTCCCCTCTTTCTTCTCCCCTCCGGTGTCCAGTGAAGGGCTGTACGGGTGATGTTGCCCTGTTCCTTTTGCATGACTTGTACTACACTAATCTCTAATGTCTCCACCCCCAGGTGGACGTGCGCGGCGCCTACTGGCCGGTGTCCGACCTGGTCAACCTGCAGGTCTTCCCGCGCTTCTCGCTGTCCGAGGCGTGCCTGGCCGTCATGAAGCAGCACAGCTACAGCCGGCGCGTCTTCGTCTACAAGCTCCCGACCGCCGGGGTTCAAACCCTGCGCCAGCTGTGTCGCCAGGCCATCCTCCACCTCGTCCACTCCACGGACGTCACGCGGCTCCCCCTGCCCCGCGTCCTGCAGCGGTACCTCCTCCAGCCGGCGCTGCAGGCGTTCTCCGCGCCAGGTCGGGATACGGTGTGTTCCAAGTAGACAGGTGTCTGCATACTATACATAGTGCTGGCCTTGTGTGATTGGCTGAGACAGGTGTCTACATAGTGCTGGCCTTGTGTGACTGACTGAGACAGGTGCCTACATAGTGCTGGCCTTGTGTGACTGACTGAGACAGAGATTCTGATAATGTCTTGCTAGTTCCCATATTGATATTAATGTGAGCTCTTTTTGTGAAACGTCTCACTAAATCTATAGTCTCTGGTGATATTCTAACTCCTGGGCCTTCCACTGACTAAGACAGGAGTCCTGGTATCCCCGCACATTCTCTGTGTTACAACACATGAAATTGTCAGATGTTAGTATTGCAACCCGCCTGCAGTATAGCCTATATTGTACTGATGATGGATGCTAAGCAACAAACCAAACAAGAAAAGAGCATGCTACTGGCCTTGGGACCCGTCCACAATATAGCTTAGGTGTTGGCTTTGGACAATGGGCGTTGAGGAACTAACCTTCACTTTTGTATTCGACTGCTTGGACTTCAGTACAAGAAAAAACAATGCACAAAAGCGTGACTCAGTTTTATTTTTACTCGTGCTGTTGAATGAATCTCTGTGTTATTTGTACAACTTTTTCTAGTAAATGTAACAACAGGATACATGTATCATCCACAAGTCCCAGATGTTTTTCAACTGCTTCGATTTCAGTACAAGAAAAAACAATGCACAAATATGTATCATCCACAAGTCCCAGATGTTTTTCATGCAAGATATTTCACAACTTTTTTTACCAAAATATTTCAAAAACCTTCCCTTTTTTTAAGTCTATCTTAATGAATTTTTTTTTTTTTTTACAATTTCTGTGGTTAAAGTGCAAACTGCAAAAACAAAAAAAAGATCAAAGTCTGCGAGATGAAGAGAAAATCAAGGACTTCCTTTTTAGTGGAGAGCTTTACTTCATATGTTCTACATTAAAGTATAAAGTACTTCTTCATTGGTATGTCATGCGATAAATATGTAAGACTTGAACAAGTTGTGATGGAGATGTTGAGAAACAATTGTTTTGATCTAATGCTGAGAAGATATTTTTTTGCCCACAGAAAAAGCGTCAGGAATTCATAGGAGATGTAAAATTTGATTTGTAGCGTGGCACGACCTTTGTCAAACAGCCCCATTTCTGATGGTAGAGAGATACTTTGAGAAAATCCTAGGTAAAACAACGTAAAACGCTATCCCTCAAGAAGTGGTATGAACGCAGCGAGTTCTACTGTGGCTGGTTGTATGGCAAAACTGAATTGGAACAGAGTAGAGTTAAATGGTTAAAGCTTTTTCTGACAAAATACATTTTTTTTAATGGGCCGTAATATTGAATGCAAATTTTTCATATCTCTGTGATTGTTGCGTGCACTTTTTAAAATTTGAAAAAAATTATTTTGTTACATCTCTTTGATTGCTGCGTGCATTTTTTGTTGCTCAAGGAATGATATCAAGATAAGTTTAATATTATTATTTAAGCAGACGGACTTTTTATTTTGCTTATTATTGCAATGAAATATTTGTATAAGATATTATATATATAATTGAAGGAAAGCTCACAAAGTTCACATGAGTAAAATAACCTGTGTGCTTACATAGCGGAATATAACGGCACAAAATTTTGTCATGCAGAGCAATATAACAAAACAACATTTAAAAAAAATTTATACAGGGCGATATAATGACACATGATTTTATCATACAGGAAAATATACTGACACAAGATTTCGTCATACAGGGGAATATAATGGCACAATATATTTTATACAAAGCAATAATAACAAAACAACATTTTTTTACAATTTATACAGGGCGATGTAAGAACACAAGATTTTATCATACAGGCGAATATACTGACAAAAGATTTGTTTGTACAATTACAAGAGAATATAATGATACAAGATTTTTTCATACAGGGGAATATAATGACACAAGATTTGTTCATACAGGGGAATATAATGGCACAATATATTTTATACAGGGGAATATAATGACACAAGATTTTTTATATAGGAGAGTAAAATGACTTAAGATTTTTTATACAGGCAAATTTATTGACCCAAAATTTTATGTCTAGTTGTATAATGTGTACCAGTGCAAGATTTGATGAGGGAACCATTTCACGTGTCTTACGTTCTGTTTGAACTGGTCAAATATTGCAATCTTATCATTAGTTCAAATTTTTTAAACATTTTGATTAATATTAATACTTTTTTTTTAAGCGTCACAATAGTGGAAAGAACATTTTAATTTTTATTGTCTTATTTTTTCTCTAAGTGGATTTGACACGGCAGTGAACATACTTCTTACGTCTCATGTTTCCTAAAATAGATCTATGTTTCATTGCGCTTCCAGATCCGAACAAACATGGGAAATGATTTGTCACCGCAGGTGTATAAAGTGCTGTCTCATATCTAAAAACCTAAAGATTTAGAGTTTGTTAGCAATGAGATATAGATAGGACATTATACACTAAAGCAGTGAATTACTAAAACAGTTAAGGAGCTGTCTGTCATGTTACAGGGCCTATGACTTGTCAGTAGTAAACAGAAGCCTACTGTAGTGTTTGTGCTTTTTAGATTGCATAATAAAGTTCTTTTTGTAATAATTTTATCTATCCTCTATAAAGAAGCTTTTTAAAACACATTTTTCCATTATTTCATTTTTTTGTTAATTTTTTTATAAAATGATTTATGTCTGCTGTAGCTAAAACCAAAAAGGAGAGGCATTATAAAATAAGATAAATTATGACCGTTCACTGTGTCAAAATTTCTACTTTAAACACTTTGATGGGGATGCTAATTCAATGTACATCTTCAGTGTAACTCTCCAATCCCAGTCTAAATCAGCAGGGTGTTGTAAATGGAAGTTTAAAGATTAAAAATGTTTTGAGGCGAAATTTATGCTTTGATGTGTACTTAACTCATATTGAGGGTTTTATCTTTTGAACAAATTAATCATCTGTGAGCAAATTTAGCTATTTGTTAGCGCTATTTTCAATTGCAAAAATGTACAAATAATTACATTTCTCTTTATACTTCTAACCAAAATTATCATTTTGAAATGTCTGGCCTGTTTTGACTGGTGGTAGTAAAACAATTTACAAATTGATTACAAATTGGGCATGGATTCCTTGTGCATGGAGCATGTATATGGATACATTTTTTTTGCCTTTTGTTGTTGAAGTAAGATTGTAAGAAACATGTACTATTGTATACTGCAGTTTTTAGTTCATTTGATTTTAATTACAGTAAATCTTAACTCTAATATCTCCATGAAAACTTTTTTTATAAACTGCATTTCTTTGTAATAATTTGGACACACGTTTACCTTTTATATGAGATCCTTTTAAGGTAAAACTTGTGAACATAAATTTTATTACTAAGTTGAAAAATCTACAGATTTTCGTGCAGTCTATGCTAAAAAACTTTGTCTTTTTATATTCCTTTTTTGGTTTGAAGAGATAGCAACACTTCAATTTCGAGAAGAATTTAATACGCTTTTGTTGAATCTCATGATCAAAATTCATGGAACATGGAAACATTATTTAAACAAGTATATAGGGAATGCAGTAAGCTCTTTGGGTAAAAACTTATCTGATCAAAACAAAGAGGATCACCTGACATAATTTTGTTTTCATGTAGACATAAAGTTTTTTGGTAAAGCATTATCTCACCATTTTTATTGTTTTATACCATGTATAATTGTATTACATTGAGGTCTGCCCCATGAAGAGAAGAGAAAATTTAATGCTTTTACACATAATTATATCTCTTCCATTTCTAGCACAAAAAGTAAAAAAATACAAATGTGTTTTTTCCGTTTGATTTGATAATTCTGTAATCAAAGCTTGAATGGGACTATTATTTTGAATCAAGAAACCTTATATTGATTGTTACCATTTTTTTTCCTCCTTTTGCTTCCATTTTGTAATGCTGATGTAGGAATGCATCTTTTACAATGTATTTCCGTAGACATCTCTCTCTCTCTCCGACTGACTGCTGCGTGGTGTACCTCTGTGTGAGCGACAGAATTTTGATCTAATCACCCAGACCCCTGAGACATACACCCATTTTTTTTTTTTTGTACTTTCCGATTTTCAAAGTCCAAGATCCAATTTTTCTTGTATATTTTTTTCAATTTTGGCTTTTAATGCAACTTTTTTTGCTAACATTTACTTTTTCTTAATAGATTTTCTTGGTTTTCTTTTATAGATGCTCTGTCTTGTGATCAGAATCACTTTTTTTTTCTAGTGTTCGGAATTAGGGGCTGTTTAAATATAATCTTATACCCTAGAGGGGAGGTGGGGGGATGGGGGTGATCTTTGGCTGGTGTAAGAAAAGGGTTAAGACATGGGGAGAGTGGTGTGTAATTAAGGGGGGGGGGGGGGGATTCAAAAGATCCCCCAAAATATGTAAGATTATATTTGAACAGCCTCTAATTAATTTTTGTGGTCTTTTTATCCTTAGAAGTGAAAAGCTGTGTATCTTTTCAATATGAGATTAATGTGAAATGGACAGAAACTGCTGGCCAAGTTTTTATTTTTGTGGGACTGCTTGAAAGGAAAAAGTCCATATCAATGTCTTTCATATTCACATTCTTACATGTTAGTGTTAATGTTTCATGCCTAAACTTTGCAAGAATAAACAGAGAGAGAGAGAGAGAGAGATAGGGAGTTTAATATGTAATGTACACCAATGATTTAATCACTCCTAAAGCTTTTTCCTGGTGCTTTTTCAACCTATGATTTTTTTATAGAACACAAGTTCTTTATTAATACTTCTTTTTTCAATCAAACCCGAATCAGTTATGGTGCTTGTTTTATTAATTTTACCTTTTTCTGGCGCTATCATTATTTAACAAGTCCTGTCCACCATGAATGGTGATGTTTGTGCTTAAATTTCCAGTAAAATGTCTGTAAATCAGCAGTGATTTTATACATCAGCAGTGATTTTATACAATGTGGGGCAACACCATTAGTTTTGCCTGATACAAATTTGGTAAAGTCCAATTGAATGAAACAATACTTTTAATTTTCTCATTTGCATTAAATAATGCTCTGAACGTGGCTCCGACTTCTCATGATTTAATTTGTTTACATTTTACCACAACATTGATCTGAAATCATGGGAAATTTATTCTTTGAATTTGGCGTAAAGCGGAGAAAGTTAAAACGTTTGGCAAGATTCTCATTGTGGGGAGCTTTAGACTTTTCTATTTTTTTAGTAGCGGTAGATCTAAATTATTAGTTATTTCTGAATCTCCTTCAGGTTACTTAGTGTAAACAGAAAGATTCAGGGGGATTGGAGAGGGGGGCAATTTGTTTTACAATTTGGAAATAATAATTTCATGTGTTTACAGATTAGTTAGAACGTTTGGTTCCAATGAACGAAGTACTTCCTGTTTTTTACATAATTGATTGTAAGATTAGAAATTTGTGCATATTTTAATTATACTGTCAATGATGAAAAGATGCGTGATATTACGTTTTATTATTTATGGTTGTTTTTATTTTTATATACATTTTTACATCGCGAATATGTTGGCTTATAATGAAATGTATTGTACTAATCTTTCACTTTTTGTACTGAGTTGGGAGGATAAAAGTTCAATTCATCAATCTATTTTTAGACAGTTAGTTTTTTAAAATTATTTCACAATGTACTTGTGCTAGATTGTTGTTTTTTGTGTTTGTTTCAGAATTACCATTATTTTTTTATTTTATTGAATATATTTTATACAATCGCTTAGAGACTACAAAATCTTTTTCGGTTGTTGCTTCCAACAGAGAGAAACTCTCTAGACCTTGTTTAACAACATACCTTGAAACGACAATAAGAAAAAAAAAAAAAGGAATCACACTTAATGTTTTCTTGACAGTGAGAATTGTATACACTAAATCAGTGCTCTTTATTCTTCATCTTCAAGAATGTATTGAATATATTGATACATGTATCATCAGGACTATATATTCAACACAAAACATGGTAATATATCATCAGGACTATATATTCAACACAAAACATGGTAATATAATATATCATCATGACTATATATTCAACTCAAAACATGGTCCAATATTTCGTCTCATCTTCTAAACAAACAAAATCGGTACCTCTCCCCCCCCCACCACCCACCCTCCCTCC
>RQTK01000035.1:695235-721238 GCA_003991915.1 Elysia chlorotica | reverse complement strand
ACAGGAAGGGGATGTTGAAGGGCGTGGTCACCACTATCAGATATAGGTCCAAGCTCCGCCCCTTCCTCCACCCCTTATTGACTTAGCTCACCTTCCCAGTGTTCTCCTTGTGCAACAGGAAGGGGATGTTGAAGGGCGTGGTCACCACTATCAGATATAGGTCCAAGCTCCGCCCCTCTTCCCTCCCCCACCCCTTATTGACTTAGCTCACCTTCCCAGTGTTCTCCTTGTGCAACAGGAAGGGGATGTTGAAGGGCGTGGTCACCACTAGCGGGTACAGGTCCAAGCTCCGCCCCTCTTCCACCCACCCCCCCCTATGACTTAGCTCACCTTCCCAGTGTTCTCCTTGTGCAACAGGAACGGGATGTTGAAGGGCGTGGTCACCACTAGCGGGTACAGGTCCAAGCTCCGCCCCTCTCCTCCCACCCCCACTATAACTCACCTTCCCAGTGTTCTCCTTGTGCAACAGGAAGGGGATGTTGAAGGGCGTGGTCACCACTAGCGGGAAAAGGTCCACAGTCCGCCCCTCCCCCAGGAAGGTCACCCCGGCAGGGTCCCGGCTGTAGAGCACCTGGTGGTTCGCCTCCGTCCTCTTCAGAGTTCCGTACATGAAGGTCAAGGTCGGACCGGCAGCCGCCATTTTGTGCAGTCTTGATGACACAGTCTACAAGGTACGTGTGCTATGGCGTTTGTAAGATCTAAAAATTATGGGGCAAGCTTAAAATTGAAGCTGCACCAAAAAAATAATATTAATAGTCGTCGTACTGGAATTATGCCGTTGATATTTGAAAATTATGGGATTGGATGGTAAAGAAATGGACCAGAATTAGTTTGACTAAGGTGCTCTAAGAAGTTACTATCTTTTGTGCAGTCAATTTTTTCTAATTGTTCGTCAACCTGGTAAAGAAATAGATTATTATAATTATATGTATGTAATTGTCGTAAGAAATAATTATGAGGATTCAATTTAGCCATGAGAGAAACTTATTAAATTGGTAAAGACAGAGGTATTATATCATGTTGACGGATTCAAATAAAATTTAAAGAAAAAAAAAGAAATTAAAAAAGTACAATATAGAAAATATTGTTTAAACTTTGATGTAAAGAAAGAATATGATTATGACAATCGTAAAAAGGACAGTAATGGCACATGCAAAATTGATAGAGAACTTTACCTATCTTGAAACAGAGCTTTTAACCATTCATCAAAACAATGGAGGAAAAAGACAGCTACTAGAGAAGGAAAAAATCCAAAAACAAACACAATGAGCTTCATTATCATAATGTTGACATGGTCATAAACATTTTTTGACAATTGCAAAGTCTTCCATAGGCACACTTGTTGGGTGTGTTTTAAAATAAAACACCAAAAAACCGTGGCCAGTAAATAAAGTAAGGAGTAAAAAAACAGCAAACAACCAAACAACAAAAAAGAATAATGTACTTTTAACAACCAAGAGTGTGGCAAAGCTGTCAAAAATGAAATGAACACGAGATTGAAATCATCGTCCCGTTAAAAACAGAAGCCCACCCTCTGAACATTTAGAAACCATACAAATACATGACTACAAAATAGACTCGGGCAACTCGGTTACTGAGTCCAATAAACTCAACGAACTCAAACGTCACTCAAATAATGATTTCTGATTTAAATGAACAAGGAATGTCAGCATGACACAACGATATCCACAGACATTTCAAGGTGCGCACCAAAAAATTGTGCGGCCAATAACGCCGGAAGATATTAGGAAAAGCTTTAAAAGCAAAGATAATTTAGCTGTCTGAAACGTGTAAGGTCAAAGGAAGTCAACAAAACAGGTGCTATAACTTTGTTTCTATAAAAAATCTATAGAAACCCATGGAACATTAATTTGATTTATTGTTGTTGTTTTGACAGAATGATAGAAATTATTGGATAAAAGATTTGCCTTTGGTTTTTTAATAGATAGAGAGTCATTCAAGTACAACATACAGTCTTATTTTGAGTTCTGGTGCACAAAAGCACATAGAAACATTATTCTGATAACATTATTTTTATAATGTACTCGTTGAACGGGTGATTTTTTTTCTTTTATTGTTATTATTTTTTTTTGTGTTGGTTCCTGTGGAAGGGGACGGAAAGTATTGATGAATTGCGAGACTAAATACCAAGATTAAGTAAATCACACGTTTGAATTCAGAATTTTAACCAACAATGCAATGGCTGATAAGTCTCACCTGTGAAAACAACAAATCAGTTATTTTGCTTTTTTAAAATAAAATTCTTTTCGCAGAATCACAATCCGAAGAGAGGAAACCATTTACTAAGGCCAATACTGACGAACTTTGTGATAGTACAGAACATCTACCCTGATCATTCTCAGAAACTGATACTACCGGTACCTAGATCAATTGTCTAGATCTATAACACAGGGTAACTTCTAACTTAGACCCAATCATAGAAATAGCTAGATCTATAACACAAGACGACTCCCACTCACTCACCACCCCTGCGGTGGAATAAAATAACGAGTGCTTGATCGAATACGCAGAAATAAATCAATAAGCACTCCCCTCTCAGCAGGCGATAGAGATTGGTGTTGGCTTCTGTTTCGGGCTATTTTCGGAGCCGGTCGCTCGGCAGCCTCGCGCCGAATAACACTCAACAGATTTTCCCGATTTTTTTTCTTTTTTCTTCTTTCTATATCTTTGACTTCTGCTTCGGCTTTCGGGGAAAAATACAAGCCTTGCGGCGTACACAACGATTATGGATGACCTAACCATCTCCCAAACGTGTAGGCTTTTCAGCGCGCTCATTGGTTCTGCAAGTGTATTCTAGGGCCCCAATTGGACGTAAGTGAAGATTCCCGTACATAATTATCGTCTCCGTTTTGGCCATGGGCCGAGTTTTCGCAGTCTCTAATGAGAAAAAAAAAAAGAAAAGAAAGCGCGTTTGTAAGGAAATGGGTTTGAGAGTGTCCTCAGGGTGGCCAAAAATAACCAGGACCATTCATGGGCGCATCGATCAAAGCTGCTGTTCCATCCGCCATCATTCTGAGCTTTAAAAAAAAAAGGGGGGGGGGGAGTGCAAACAGCGGGGGTGGAACCGACCCGACAGAATTCCGGCTGGGTGTAGGTCCAGGTGATTTGGTGAGGGGGCCGTTAATTAAAAAGGTTTTGCCGTGGGTGTATATGTAGGCCCTAGGCCCTATATTGGAGTGAGGGTCCCTTAGATTGGAGATGATTATTCAGATATGGATGTCGGTTATTGGGTGAGGGGGCCGTTAATTAAAAAGGTTTTGGTGTGGGTGTATATATGTAGACCCTATATTGGAGTGAGGGGCTCTTAGATTGGAGATATTTTGATGTGGATGTGCGGTGGTCAAGGGGTAGAACATCGGCTTCCGACGCAAAAGGTCCCGAGTTCGAATCCTGGCTGTTGCGTTCCATACTGGTTGGGTCGGTGTCAGTATAATGTGACCGGCTGAGACAGGAGTCATGGTATCCCCGCCCTGTCTCGTGTGTGGCAGCACATAAAATTGTCAGACGTCCGTCTTGGGGCCCGTCCACAATATAGCCTATATAGTGCTGATGTTGGACGTTAGACCAACCCAACCAACCATCTCCGTTTTGGCCATGGGCCGCGTTTTCGCAAAGCCCCTAATGAGAAAAAAAAAAAGAAAGCGCGTTTGTAAGGAAATGGGTTTGAGAGTGTCCTCAGGGTGGCCAAAAATAACCAGGACCATTCATGGGCGCATCGATCAAAGCTGTTCCATCCGCCATCATTCTGAGCTTAAAAAAAAAAGGGGGGGGGGGGGAGTGTAAACAGCGGGGGGTGGAACCGGCCCGACAGAATCCCCGGCTGGGTGTAGGTCCAGGTGATTTGGTGAGGGGGCCGTTAATTAAAAAGGTTTTGCCGTGGGTGTATATGTAGGCCCTAGGCCCTATATTGGAGTGAGGGTCCCTTAGATTGGAGATGATTATTCAGATATGGATGTCGGTTATTGGGTGAGGGGGCCGTTAATTAAAAAGGTTTTGGTGTGGGTGTATATATGTAGACCCTATATTGGAGTGAGGGGCTCTTAGATTGGAGATATTTTGATGTGGATGTCGATTATTGGGTGAGGGGGTCGTTAATTCAAAAGGTTTTTCTGTGGGTGTAGGTCATTTGGTCTGGGGTCTTTGAGTTTGAGTGCATTTTTGGGGTGAGGGAACCCTAAATGTATACTTATATGTTCTTGGGTAAGGGATTCTTATATAATTATATACATGACATATACGAGAAAGGGTGAAAGATGAAGAGAGAGAGAGAGAGAGAGAGAGAGAGAGAGAGAGAGAGAGAGAGAGAGAGAGAGAGAGAGAGAGAGAGAGAGAGAGAGAGAGAGAGAGAGAGAGAGAGAGAGAGAGAGAGAGAGAGAGAGAGAGACAGTGTGACAGAAAGAATGCCTTCCTTCTCCTTTTCCGATTGTCTTTTTCTTTAAAATATCAATAAGATTGTAATTAGCCACACATAATTCTAATCAAAGTCCATTTCTTGTGTTGGTACAACTAAACAAAAATAATAAGCACATAATTATGTAAAATAAAATATGAAAAAATCGGAAAAAAATCAATGAAGAGTTAATAAAAAAAATTAAACCGATGCGTGATCTGCAGTCAAATGTTTTCATTTCTAATGAACACACATCGTGACTTGTTAATAACAAAGATCTATCTGCCTTCTTTGTCTATATTGAAATGGAACATTGTTATTCTGAATTCACGACATGTATAGTAAAGCGTAGGGGCCTACTCACCCGCCGCAGTGTGTAAGGGGCGCTCTTTTGTTTCAGAAATAATAAAACAAAAATTAGAATTTCACGGATAGAGCTTGGATTAGACTAGAGACAGCAGCTGCTGCAACACAAATACATGTAGGCCTACATAAATGCGATAAAGTCAGCCTTATATTAAGCCCAATATGACTAAACATAGATCTAGACAATAACGTTCGTTTAAATTTGCCCCAATATTGTTTCGGTAATTTTCCGGTATTGTTTTTACAAATGAGTCATTAGTTTGAGGTAGTTAACAAATGAGACATTAGCAACTAGGTCTACGATAATATTGCATTTAACTCTTTACACTCGAGCAGCCTCAAGTTTAAACAATATGGTGAAATATGGAAATGCGAACGTTCACAAAGAGTTGAAAGGAAAAATTGGTTCGCCCTTTTACATCATTGGTTGAGTGGTTGTTAACACTGACATGACATTTATCGCAAAACGCGAAAGTAGGGCGACTAGTACTATGACTAAACAGACCATAGGATATAAACTGGTGCCTAAACTTCAACGCTTGGAGGGTTGATAATAATAGATCTACAAAATGGCAACTGTGGGGTTTATAATGTTATATCGGTTAATAACTTTATTAGTGTGAAAAAAGTGTTTCTACATTGCTCCGTGTTCCCTGTTGTTTTGTTAAGAGATGGTGGTTTAGGACGCTTCAAAAGATACACAGGTATACGCAAATATATAATAGGTTTTAGGAATGGTCATTATCTTCTTCATTTATTATTTTAATACACAGCATTAAGATTGAACATCAAAAACAAAAACGCAAAAACAAACAAACTAACAACAACATTAAAACGTACCTAAATGTAGAATACTTGTAATTAGGCCATGCCAAATATACGAACCGCCAATCTCAACACGAGTCACAGCGCAGAGAGAGAGAGAGAGAGAGAGAGAGAGAGAGAGAGAGAGAGAGAGAGAGAGAGAGACAGACAGACAGACAGACAGACAGACAGACAGACAGACAGACAGACAGAGGATGGGAAGAGGGAGATCGAGGGGTGGAAAAGAAAGAGAACGAGAGAGAGGGAAGTGAGAGAGAGAGAGTGAGAGAGAGAGAGAGGGATAGAAAGAAAGATAGAGAGAAAGAGAGAGGAAATGAAAGAGATAGGGGAGAGAGAAATGGGAGAGAGAGAGGTGTTGAGGGAGAGAGGGTCTATCAAGAGTAAAGATCTTAATAATTGTGAACACATTAAAGTATTCTTTTACTAATAGTAGATATTAGATCCACAACCTACCCTTTAACAAAATTTATGGAAAGATTTACATCACAACGAAATCACCATGGGCTTACATGTATTGCCTATATAATTTAGAAGCACACAAACAGGCACTTGGGTCTATTCTACTTTTTTTTCTAGACTGTTCCGGAAGAAGTCTGAAAATTGGGCGGATTTACTTATAGGAATTTTTATTATTGTTGTCTATTAGGGGCGCAGGTGTACGTGCCAAAGATGTTATAGGCCTATTCTACAGTCTGTGCAATCTATTACGGAAAACGAGACCAAGCGAAGATTTTACAATATTATTATTATTATTATTATTATTATTATTTTAATAAAATAAATAACATCTGTGGATTTACAGATCTCAGCATCGAGTGACACTTGGCAACAACAGTTTTTTTTCCAATCTCTTACATTTCTGGTCTACTTGAACTATGAATAAACACTTAATCTGTTTCCAGTGTAGACTGCATTATTATGTAGGCTACCACTATTACATGTGCATTGTACTTCTGTGTCGATGGGGGTCTGCCTGACACACGAAATTATTTGAGAATCAAACACTTCTACTATTTTCCACAGCTACCGGAACACACTAAACATGTTTAAGGTGTATATATATTCCATGCAAGCCTACTCCTGTGTTGAAGGGTGTCTGTCGAACACTTAGGTGTCTATGCAATGACTGAAATATAACATAAAATTAGTCCAAGCGAAATGGTAAACGAGGATTCATCTCTTCTACAATCTACCTGAAGAGTCAAAACACACGAAGTCTGTATCAAAAGATTTTAGACGTGTGCTGATGTCGGAATGGGTGTTTGTCTATCTGTCTGTCTGTTTGTCTGTCTGTCTGTCTGTCTGTTTATCTGTCTGTCTGTTTGTCTGTCTGTCTGTCTATTTGTCTATCTGGAGGCGCAGGTGTACGTGCCAAAGATGTTATAGGCCTAGTTTATACAGTCTGTGCAATCTATTACGGAAAACGAGACCAAGCGAAGATTTTACAACTGAGGCAACCAGAACTATGAAAACACACGAACTATGTACCGGGTACCACTGTTATAGGCCGATGATATAAACGTACAAACGTCTGTGCAGTCTATGACGGAAAATGAGGCCAGTATAAACCCTCAGTGTGAAACCAGCAATGATGCCAGCAGCATAGGAGGAAGGGGTGGAAACAAGGATGAAAAGGTGATGATTGGACATGCTGGTGTTGTTTGGGGCGTGTCTAAAGATGTTATGTGTCGGCATAGACGTAGACGTCATGCTCTAACTCTATAGGCCTCACTGTGGTTTAGTTTCGTCATTTTTTTAAAGGTAAAAAAGTTCCTCCTATAAAGAAAAAAAATCTGATAGCTACATGTACCGATAAGATTTGGGAAAGGGGGGGGGGGGGGGACAAGAACCACACCGTAAAAAGTCACTTATTATTGTAGAAGAATTAATAATATTGTTATAGTTCTTATTGTCAAATGCCGCACGGAGGTTTCTGTCTATGGCTACCTGTTTGTAGGCCTATTCACTTTTTTGTACCGGGATAAAAACTACATTTTGCAACAACAAAACCACAAAATAATGCCAACAACTCAGATAAAATAATCCTTATAAATTAATTTGCAGGTACAAATTGTTGTACATTTACTTGGACGATAAATCATGCACCCAAAAGAAGGTAGGTAAGTTTTGTTTTCCTCCTTTATTGCATTATGTTTTTAACAAGTGCGGATAGGAAGTGTAATCGATAACGAAAATAGAATTTTGTTTACAGTCGCGACTGAAGAATGCACTCACATAAACCAGACACGGAAACTGAAAAATCTTTGTTTGAATGATTGTAGCTTTCGTTCTTTATCCATAAATAACTAGATCCTAACTCTAGATCTAGATCTATGTGTTGGATTTCCTGTGTTCCTGTGTTGGCCCTGATGGGCATTTAGGAACTACTTTTCAGATTCAGATTCAGATTCAGATTTTTGTGTGTACATATAAAGCTGAGGTCCCAAAGCTGATCTGTCTATTTAGATTCTAAATTGTTTAAGTCATACGATTGAAGAGAAAGTCCGCATTAACAAAATGGCATTGACAGAAAAGGATACAACAAAACTAAACAAGAGTATAGATTCTGTAGAACTCACTGAAGCAGTTGTCCTAACGCGTACTCGTGCACCTGATTTAGAGAGTGTGAAGAAACTAAATTGCTGGTAAGATATGTGTACACCTTGGTGTAACTGATTTGTGAGTGTACATACCGGTAGTGTTAGGTTTGCCAAGATAACTCTATCAGTGTGACGTTGTTCAGCTGAAAACATGAGTTTCAATATAGCATTCTTATCTCTAAGGCTCTTAAATTCAATTGTGAGTGTAGGGGTGTGTTGGCGAAAAAAGACTCTAATTTTTAAAATTTAACTTTAAAAATGGGATCTCCGTTAAACGATTTATTTATTTGACAAGTCTACATTGTAAACACAAAGTATTTAAAAGTGGGGGTATACAAAGACCCCACAAAAGGGAGGCATGGTAGCCCTGGGGTAGAACACTGGCTTCTGACTGTGGAAGTCTGTTGTTGAATTGAAGCCATATTTTTTTCCCCACTGGTTGGATTTGTGTCTGTCTTTATAATATGACTGACCATGTCCCCAGCATCCTTCTTTGGGGTTCCGTTATCATATAGCCGTTGTCTTGTGATCAAGGTGAGGCTTTCGAAACAAAGATACCCAAAAGAATACAGGCAATACTGCAGTACTACAAAACATGCCGCAGAATTAGGATTAATAATGTCACATCATGTAGACCATTAAAATCTGGAGTATCGTAGACTTAGACACATTGCTACTTTTCACATGATAAAATTGTTTTCTTTTACTTTGCTTATTTTATTTCTGTTCCTTAACCAGGGCTTCCAATATCGGAGATGTCAGCGTGGTGCGGCGAATGCCGGCCCTGGAGGTTTGCAGTCTCAGCATCAACAAAATCACCAGCCTCCGAGATTTCGCACATTGTCACCACCTCAAGGTTAGAAATGCTCTCTAGTGACTTACAATGATACAGAAGGATGATCAAATTAGCTATTGCCATATATTATTTCATGATCTATAGTTTTAAAAAAATTCTTACTGCTGTTATGAACTAGAATCACCAAACTACCTATAATCTAGTAACAAGTTTTAATTAAAAAGAAATAATGATACCAAATTCCAGTTTGATTGGTGCAACAATAAGAACGCCAAGAAAGTGATAATTTTTAGAGATTATCAAAGTAAATGTCATAAAACAATTTTTGTCTAATGAAATTTGTTATGGTGGTATTTACATTTTAGCAACTGTGTGCTGAGTTTCAATCTATGTTATTTATTTTTAAGAAAAACGATTTTTCATAAATAAGGCAGACATACAAAATATTATTTTTAATTTGCATTGTGCATAATGTGGATATTTTTATGCAAGATAAACACCCACATTTTCTTTAAACCATTATTTTAAATTACACTCATTTTTTTTTTTTTTTACAGTTTACTTTTAAAACTTTAAATTGCCATTATATGTGTATGCCTACAAATTAATGTGATTAAAAAAAAATTAAAATTTATATGGTTCGAACATGACAGACAGAAAAATTGATTTTTTGTGTATGTATGAGCAGGAGTTGTATGTCCGCACCAACAAGATAGAGCGGCTCGGGGACATCCATTACCTGAAACATCTGCGCAGACTCAGATCCTTGTGGCTGGCGGAAAACCCATGCGCTGGTGATCCGAACTACAGAATGACCGTGTTGAGGACTCTACCAAATCTACGCAAGTTGGATAACATTGGTAAATATATTTCGACAGTAGAGTGTCGTAGGGTTCATAAGAAGACAATTAAAAATTAAAAATTTGATAATATATATACTTAGAGTCAGAATGAGGAAAAAAATATCTCTCTAAGGCGTTGAGAGCAAAACTAATGCACTTTAAACGTTTTAAATTGTTTGAATCAGCTGCCCCTAGCACTTGTACAAGTTTAAACCTTAAAAAAAAAAAATTCATATATAGGTATTTGAGCCTTAAAATTTTTTTTTAATGCAGACAAAGTTCAGATCATTGTTTGCGCTCAATTTTCAATTTTTTCTCTCAAACCGAGGCATGTCTAGAATCTCACACACAACATTTTTTTGTGTCCCAACCCCAGCCGTCACGGAGGATGAGGTCCAGCGAGCAGAGACAGAGGGAGACCAGATCCCGATCCCGCAGGATTTCTCGTTCTCCAGTCTGTTTGATGTGGATGCGTTCAGCCAGAAGAACGGCCGAGGATCGTCAGCGAGCCCTCCAAACTCCGCCAGGAGCATGGATTCCACCAGGACCACGGCGGATTCCGTAGCGGAAAGCGTTGGGATATCGACGGAGAACAGCGTTGCAGATTCCATGAGCGTCCAAGATTCTCAAGGTCGCTGGGCGTTGCCCCGTCGCAAGCGCCTGCAGAGGAAGCGAGAGGAGATGCTGAGGAGCAGTGGAGGAGAGGAGGGAGGAGGAGGAGGAGGGAGTGCTCGGAGTGGGGAGGACAGTAGCGGTGCCGGGGATGGAAAGAGAAGTTGGCATGTCAGCGGAAGTTCGGACTCCCATCTGGAGGAGGATAGTGATGTGAACTGTAACGGTCGACCCAACAGTGATGACGAAGTTCAGAAAAGTGTGAAAAACTCGGTGAACAATCTAGACCATGGAGACATAGCTTTGAAGGATAGTGATGCTGATAAAGTAGAAATCACTATTTCTTCAATAAGGGATTCGGCCGGCAGTGCAAACAGCAAAATCGATGAAGAATCAAGGCCTTGTGATGGGGTAGATGAGCGGAACCCACAAAAAGAAAATGATGAAGGAACTTTTCGCAGCGACGGTAAATCATTGAACGCTATTGAGGTGACTCTATCACATGATCTAACTGGTCACCCTAAAGTTCCCAATGGGCCAGAGCTAGCTGGCAGCATCAACGTGTTACGCATCAGTGAGTTGGACGAAACTGCTGTTAGCGAAGCTTCTCAGTCGGGTACGAACACTCTGGTTCAGAGCACAGACGCTCAAAGTGTGCAGGAAGATCGAAACAGGAACAACTACTATGGGAGCCATGTGACACAACAAAACAAAGATATAAACCTGAATGAGATTGCAGATGATAAATGTTTTGTAGCTCCACAAACTCCCGTCAGTTTGGCCAAAGCTCCGGAGCCGAGTTTCACGAAGCAGAGCGAGCATTCTCTCCTTGACCAGATACGCCTCGATGATTCTCTCGACGTCTTGGATTCCGCGGCGGAGGAGAACAGCTCAACAAAACAGGAAACAGTGGCGCCGGTTATTGGCCCCCAGCAGTTAGAGATTAAAATGGAGCAGGGAACGGAGGAAAAGGTCACGGCAGCAGCAGTATCAGAAGATCAGAGCAGACGGACAAAGTACGAGCCTGGATCAGAAGCAGACGTGAGTGCAAGAGTTGCGGGCCTTACGTTACCTCCGAATGCCAGGCAAAAACCTCAAGTCGCGATCAAGCCAAAGGCAGCCCAGCTCAACTTTGAGGAACTTAAGTGAGATTTTTTTTTTATTTATATGAGTTGAAACAGTTTTTCTGTATATTGATGAAATTTCGGTAGAAAGGAAGATGTTAAAACGATATTCTTTGCAAAGGTCCTTCGAAATAAGGTAATTTAAAAAAGGATTTGTCATCACCAAAAATGGTGTGACCACCTTTCCACCTTTTTCATAAGATTGGTTAATAGGCATGTAAAATATATAAAAATATAAATGTATAGATTCATATAGCCTCGCTACTATCTAAATTAGAGGATAAATTTATATTGAATAAAAAAAAAAAAAAAAAACACAAAATTTTCTTTAAGTGTTTTAATTTCTAGTTGTTTGAAAAATGGCCCTTAGTCATTTGTTATGAGGTTAACTCCACAGTTCTCCTCCTTTTAAGTTTAAGTGTCCTCTTCCTCGTTTAAGTCCAAGAATGAATAATATCCCCACTTAAAATCTCTTCTCCAGCCGTATGAGATTAGAACTCGGACTGAAGCCCATGAACAGTGTCAGAACTTCGACTCCACCGACTAAACCGGAGTCAGAGATCTCCCAAGCTAAGGTAGGTGAAATAAAAGGTATGAGTCACTTTCACAGGTCGTTGCGTAACAAGGAGGGAAAAATTGTCACTGAGGTAACAGAACAGCCTATCTCATTTTTTGCAGTTTTGAGATAACGTGCCATCGTTGTTGTAGTATATCCAATCTTTTTTAAATTTTGCTCTTCTTATGTTATTTTTGTGTGCATAGACTAGAATATGTCACACTGGTAAGAAATCTTCACTCATCTTGCTTAATGAGCTTACTTGTTCCTACAGCGGAGCTCATGGGTTCTAACTATGTTCTGTAACTCTTTGTAAAATCACCATTTCATGGCTGTATAAAATACCCAACGCCACAGTTCTGCAGAAGGCTAGCTCCGTGAGCATACACCTCACCCTCTGTCAGCATCGCCTGCGATGGCTTGGTCATCTCCACAGAATGAGCGATGTAAGACTGCCAAAACAAATCATGTACGGTGAACTTGCCGGTGGTAGTCGTACAACTGGTTGACCAGCTCTATGTTATAAAGATGTATGCAATCGTGACCTGAAAGCGACAGGAATGGGTGCAGACTCATGGGAAAGCATTGTGGGAAACTGAATTAAGTGTAGGCAAGCTGTTGGCCATGGAGTCAAAACTGACAAGAGAGATAGAAACAAACACCTGGAGGGAAAAGGAGGGCCAAAAGAAAGGAGAGAAAAGCAGACCAGTCCCCCCAACAAACATCAAAGTTTGTCTGTGACAACTGCGGTCGTGACTGCCAAGCAAGGATTGAACTCCTGAGCCACCGTCGTCACTGCTCCATTCAGACCTGACTTTGACTATCAAAAGGGCGCTACCCATCGTCTCCCAAGACAGAAGGATGTTTACTATTATTAATTGTAAAATCACATTGTCTCTATGTCATGGGCTACGAGTACTTAATCTGTGTCATTTTTTTTTTCCCACCCAGAACTCCAACGTCCTCACCGCCGTGCTGTGCCTGCTGAAGGAGCTGGACAAGGAAAGTCTGGACATCGTGGGGGCCACGGTCAAGGCAAGGCTGGAAGCCTTGGGGTGAAGTAGAGGTCAAGGTCAGACTAAAAACCTGGGGTGAAGTAGAGGTCAAGGTCAGACTAAGACCTGGGGTGAAGTAGAGGTCAAGGTCAGACTAAGACCTGGGGTGAAGAGGAGATCAAGGTCAGACTAAGACCTGGGGTGAAGAGGAGATCAAGGTCAGACTAAGACCTGGGGTGAAGTAGAGGTCAATGTCAAACTGGAGGCCTTGGGATGAAGAAAAAATCAAGGTCAGATTGGAGACCTTGGGGTGAAGTCAATCTTTCTGTCAGGCTGGTGTCTTAGGATGAAGGGGAGATCAAAGTCGGGCTGGGGGCCTTGGGGTGAAGGAGAAGTCAAGGCTGAAGTTAAGGTTAAGAAGTTAAGAATAGGCCACAGGTTAAGGTTTGAGATGAGGGTTTTGAATAAAACTCAAGTCTGAAGTCTTGATTGAAGGTTATGGATTCACTCACGTAGAAACCAAGTTAAGCCGTGACATTGGTTTTTAGGATAAGATCACCCCTCAAGTTATGACCTGGACGTTGGAATAAAGTACAGGTTTAGGCTGAAGTTATAATCGTGGAGTTGGAATATGCTTGAGTTCCAGGCTAGATGTATAACCTTATTTTTGGAGTTATGTACTTGTAAGGTTAAAGTTATAACCTTAGAGTTGGATTAAGGTACAAAGGTGCAACACATATCTTCTTGTTTGGGGTTTTTACTCAAAATTTATCACCAGCTGCAAATTCTCTTTGCAATCTGAAATTGTCTACATGCATGCGTTTCTTTGCCAGTGCTTACCAGAGTATCATATCTACTGTTGAAAATGACTTATTTGATTCATGTTTTTATATTGTACCTGGATACTTGCCTTGAGCTTTTTAGAATCTTCTGACTAAAATAGAATTCCCGTTTATGTTATATGTAATTTCCAGGTGTGTATAGAGGCCTGAGCTTTGTGCAATTTAAATTCCTTTTTTTTTAAGAGAAAAAAAATATTTTTATTTTTTTTAATGTTTAATACATTTATTATATAAATTAAATATGTTTATGACAATTTTTAAACTAAGAAAATGTTTTAATTTGACCCTATTTAAATAATAATAACATGAATAAGAATTTATCTCTTTAACTAATCATTTTATAGAGTAAAATGTCTATGTTTGTGGGGATACAAAGGTAAATAATTTTTTTTGTTTTTTGGTACTTCGCATATTCTAAAAAAAAATTGCGAAATAAATATCTTCAATTTTGTTTTTCTATCAAATTCAACTTTCTGTCTTTCCCTCAGTCTGTTTTGTAAGGGTTCACTAATAGACTTTAGCAAAAGTTTTTTTTCGAGAGTACTTGCTATGGTGTCTTGGTGCTGTGTTAGAAATAGGAAAAAAAAAAACTCTTTTAGTCTCATATTTTCTGCTCATTTGATTAACTTTTGAAAATTGTTGTTTCAAAAGAATTTTTTTCTTGCAATTTCACTGCATAAAGACCTCGTTGATAAAATAGCATCATCGTCGCCATCATGGAGTGCCGTGCCGGTTGGCGTTGGTGATCATGTCCCTCCAAATCTCTCTGGTCTTGTATTTCACAATCAGGTCGATCTCTGTGTGTCCACCGAGCCTTTTTTTTTTCTGTTCGCCTCTCGCTTTCTTTCCAGTTGTAATTATGGCATTCTTCACTTTAATTTTTATGCTTACTCTAGACACTATTTTATTATGTATCTTTTGTTGACATTCAGTCACTCCGTATGAATCTGTTAAAATATTAGCCTGTACATTTTATGCAACCTGTTAAAAGTGTTATTCTTCCAAGTTTTACATCTGAATGAAGTTTAGGGCGGGTCTTGCCAAAACCGAAATTCAAAGTTTATCTTAGTGATATCGTATTGCTACACCTCCACCTTTTTAGCTTGTCAATTCAATGTGTTAGTCTGAACTGTGTCATATCTTCCATCAAGTTTTGTAAAAGGGCAATGAAGGACTTCCATTGCATTGGATACAGTGTATCTTTATTTTTAAATACAGTGTATCTTTATTTTTTAATGCAGTGTATCTTTGTTCTATGGTAAGAGTGTGGTTTCATTTCCTTCTACAGTGGAGTTCTGGATCTGAAGTCTGATCAGTTGTAAAGTTAGATGTGTGAAGTGCTTACGTCCCCACCTTCCATTATCAGTATTTGTTTTTGTTGTAGTCCATTTTTGACTTGCAATAACTCTGGGTATACCATGTTACACATATGGTTAAATCAACTTGCATGATGAATCCTTACATGAAAAGTATGTTATGATAACTTACCAGTATCTAAAATATGTAGAGTACACAAAGACTAAATCAAACAAAATTTTGTATATAGTTTTGTATATATTTTGTCAGACAGTAGTCATTGGATTCGTCCACATAATGCTGACGTTCGACACTTAGCAACAACTTATAAACATCGTTGCTTCTCCTATAAACATGTTCATGTAGTTTCACGGAAAGGGAGAGCTCGATAAGTATAACAATTTTAATGCGTTTTGTACAATTTTATGCATTGGAAATGAAAAACCTCCTTAAGTCAATTGTAAATTTAAAAAAAAATTCTGCCCCGGATTTGTGTGTGTGTTTTAATTCATGCCTTTTTATCCGTGCGATGACCAGATCATAGTCACAACTCACATTCCCTGCTCTTGCAGTGATTTTTAACTTCTGAAAACAGTTATACATTCCCTGGTATTTAACACTAACAGCCTGTATATTTTGAAAGATGTCTTTACAGTCCATGTTATTTTTGAAAGATGTCTATCCAGTCCATGTTATTTTTGAACGATGTCTATCCAGTCCATGTTATTTTTGAAAGTGTGATTGACGTTGCCGTCCAGCATATTTATACATTTTTTATTTTCAAGGCATTGTTTTTTATGTTTAAATTTTAATGAAAAATTATCAATAAAAGTCCTTATTACTTTTACAACAGCATTTTTGTTCATTCTTTTCAATTTGTCGTAAAGTATCTTAAACTTGTTTTAACTGTTAAGTGTTTTTTTTTAACCTTAAAAATAATTTTGGACAACCTTCAAGATTTTAGGTTTTTGTAAAAAAGAAAATACAAATAAACGAAAACAAAAATGATTAATGTTAGTTAAATTACTGTTGTTTACAATCCTTATTATTCATTGTTTATATTGGGCTCTTGCCATATCGCAAAAAACAAAAACAAAACACAAAACTAGAAACTTGGGAGCTTTTTGTATTCTCAATGTTTATTTATGGAATTAATGACAGTAACACATCACACACATAGACAGCCACATCGAAAGCTGATGTTCTACCCCAGCGCTAACACACACACCTTCCCCTTCATAGACAGCAGCAGTGAATTCTACAGTTATTGAAAGACTTGAATTAAATTACGTTCAAGCAAAAGGAATTTTTCCATGAGAAGAACAATGATTGCAGATGAATTAAACCAAGGTTCACTATTTAAGAACAAAATATTACTGTAAACATTCTAATTACATCAGGCATTAGGTATAAAAGTTAGCTTAAAAACATCAATAGACAGATTAGCATAAATAGTCAGCGAGAGACGGATATCAGTGCTAACTTAAAGAACATTTTCCAAATAAATCTGTCTATGAAATTATGCATAATCATATGTATCTTCCCACTCTGGAATGTGGACTACCTATCTGGAAACTCGCTACATGTACCCGTTAAAAAAAAATTAATTGAGAATTGAAGAGGTTCAAACTAGATTATTACTGGTAACAAGTGTGCTGACTTTATTGCATTTTTGTTTTACCCTGTAGCAAACCATTTTAGTTGATAATAAAAATTTGAAAAACTGATTAGAAATACATGATACAAAAGAATATATGAAATAAAAACTTGAGCATAAATAAAAAAAGCAAACCCAAAAATACATGAAATTTTCGCCACTCAAAAGATTTCTTTGATCTCGTTAACTAAAGATGAAGAAAAAATATTGACATCAATACAAAAACATCAACAAACTAAGAGTCCAAGCAATGATTAAGATGAGCTTGCATCCATTGAGATAACAAAAAAATTGAAGAACAGACACCGACGCCCCAATCAAACAAGACCAGCTTGCATCCATTAGGATAACAAAACGATCTTGACGAACAGGCATTCACCTGCCAATCAAAAGTTGAGGGACGCTTGGACTTCTGGATATAGCCGGAAAAATCCCTGAAACAAGAACAAAATATAATTTTAATTTTTTTTAATTGTTTTTTTTTAAAACTAGCAAAGCACCTAGTTTTGCCAAAAAAAATAAGCTATGTTTTCAAATTTGTTTAAAAAATATGTAAAGAAAATGACAACTTACATAAACTAAAGCAAAATTGTAATAGGTTTTAAAATTCTTTTTTTTTTTTACAAATAAAAGAAATAATTTCACAATCACCTAAGTTAGGGTGCTAGACCAATATGACCACTAATATGAACTTTCAAACTAGTTGCTTGAACCCTTAAATCTAATGATCAAGTGTATACACAAACTGAAATGTATGAAAAAAACAAAACAAAAAACGGACTCAACTACAACTGGTGGCATCCGTGCAGACTAAGTCTCTTATGTTAAAGAGCCTGATGGTAGCAGCAGCAGCAGTAGTAGTAGTTGTAGTAGTAGTAGTAGTAGTAGTAGTAGTAGCAGTAGCAGCAGCAGCAGCAGTAGTAGTAGTAGTAGCAGTAGTAGTAGTAGTATTAGTAGCAGCAGCAACAGCAGCAGCAGTAGTTGCTGTAGTAGTGGTGGTGGTCTAGAAAAGAAAAACTAAAACCGGCTGTATCAGGACAAGCACATATTTGTCTCTTACGTCGAAAAGCCGGATGGCGTAGTCCACATCCGTAGTGGCGCCCATCTCGCGGATACTGTGCATCGCCAACTGAGGAGCGCCAACGTCGATCGTCTGCATGCCGAGTTTGGCGGACATGATCGGCCCGATGGTCGAGCCGCAGGGGGAGTCGTTGCGCACAACAAAGTCCTGGGGGGAGTTATAGTCGGGTTACAGTCACGTAAGGTTAAAGTAACACCATAAAGAAGGCAATGGTTGTGGGCAGAATTAGAAAGAAGTATATTATGAGAATGAAAGATTACCAAAAATGAAGGATGTAGTTGTAGTTGAGTTGGTTTAACGTCCAACATCAATACTATATAGGCTATATTGTGGACGGATCCCAAGACAGACGTCTGACAATTTTATGTACTGCCACACACGAAAAAGTAATACCAGGGATACCATGACTTGTGTCTCAGCCGGTTACATTATACTGAGACTGACCCAACCAGTAGGGAGCAAAATCGCCAGGGCTCAAAGATGGGATAGAGAGAAAGAGATATGACAAGACAAAGACGGAGAGAGAAACAGAGAGAAGACGATAACAAACATGAAATGATCACACTGGACAAAAGTCTCACCTGCAGCGGAACCTTCACCTGGCTAGCGATCTGGCGCAGGATCGTCGTCGTGATGCTGGTCGTGGCGTAGCGCTGGTTGGCGTTGAACTTTATCACGATGCCCTGGGAGGAACAGGGAAAAAAGAGAAAAATATTCAGAGATTTAACAGCAAGAAATTAATCAGCAAGAATCTGTGTTCCATGTTAAAGATGGTTTTGATTTAAACACCGAGCAGTTGAAAAGAAAAACACATAAAAATAGAAAATATTTTCTAAAACTTTGAAACTATTTCATCACAAATCTAATAAATAATAGATACTGTTTAAAATTTCAATCACATATTTTGCGATTATAAAAATATTACCAAAACATCATAACACTTAATGCTTTGTTTTCCTTAGTCATTATAGAATGTTTAAAATAAAGACTTACATTATTTATGTAAGCAAATACATATAAATGCACATAAAAATTGTCAGACTTAAATCTTGAGACCCATTAAAAATAGAATCCCACTTTAGAATCTAAGAGAGAGAAGAGAGAGATTGTCCTCAACTAGAAGGAGACTAAGAATGGTTCACTTTCTGCCAACAGAGTTACACACTATTACACCTGTTCTGCTCAGGATTGAAGAACTATTTTAAAAAACTCGCTTTCTTTTATTTGAGTTTAGAGAGAGGGTTACGACCCAAGCAATTACTCACCTTGTGAAATTCGGGCTGGTGGTTGGATTCATGTTTTTCCCTAACAGATAAAATGAAAAAAAAACCCAACATTTTAGACAAAAGTAAAGTTTGAAGCTATAAAAAAAATCCGTTGACATTGATGATTGGTGCCAAAAAAGTTAAGGAACTTATCATTTTTTTTTTCTTTTTGCCATCAGTTTATAAGATGGAAAAGAGCTCCACATGTCATTTTGTTTCAATTAACAATAAGCATAAAGCATTAATATGAACATCTTAGTATATAAAAACAAAGGGAAAAGAAAGGATAATTTAGGTTCAGATTCTTTACTCTCAAACAAAATGACATTTCATCACTTGAGTTTTATAAGGCCACACCTAATTTCTAAAATACTACAGATTTAGAGTGTCATACAAGTGAGATTGGACACTATATAACTCAAATGACGTTTTGGTATTAACACTTTGCATCTGAATAACCATTTCTGATAGAAAAAGGCGTCTATAAAATTACAATTGAACCATAAAGTTTAACTTAAAAATCATATTTGTATAAAAGAAAAGAAAAACCACCTTCTACATTAACCCTACGTGACAGAGGTATTTTCAATCGCCATGATGGGCCTTATTCAAAAATTGAAGAGTGGTACCATACTTACATTTTCAACATTGCTGAATTTAATTAACAATGCAATCGTTTTTGTTCCATTGCTTTGCATGCAGAGCCTGTTTTTCAGCAGTCACAAACACATCATACACTGTACGTCTAACAATCCCCTCTCCCCCTTTTCTTAAAATAAAACCCCCAATAACACCCCCCCACCCCCAAAAAACCCCCAACCTAAACCAAAGCGACATACGAGTAGTTTGGGTGAATGGCGTGTGCCATGTCCGCGCTGATCATGTAGGACTTGGCGATGGATTCCTCAAACGCCGTGAGGTTGTCCCGAGACGCGGAGATCCGACGCATCACCAGCTCCTGGAAGGTCGAGCCCGCGCCCTGCGCACTCTGGGACCCGACCTGGAATAGGGAGTGTCGGTTAACACAGAGTTACCTCCACTTTGTTGGAAGACACTGGGTCACGTTGGAGTCATATTGGAGAAATGTCGTGGTGTAATTTTGTTGTAATTAATCTTCAACTATTACCTTCATGTTGTCTTATAACTCATGCAAGTTGCAACCTATTTGGTCCTATGGTGGTCAACTCAAAGGGAACTCATAAAAATGAAGAAATGGCTTTTCACATAAAAAAAAGTATAATGTCCCTTTAGAGTATCACTTAAGATAAGGAGAATGTAAACAATCACAACCCAATTATGGTGACTTCACCATGAGTTAACTCCACTTAGCAGTGCAAAAATTGTCTTCTAAATAATTTTTCCATTGATAAGCTTCATGTTTTCTTGTATGGTATACACATGTAATATGAATGAGATTTTACCACCATTTATGTAACGAGGTGCAAGTCATGAGGGTGTCTCTCTACAGACTGACAACATAGAAATGTATCCAAAAAGGAATCAAGAGCACATTAAGAGTACACCTACTAACTCTAGTTGTGTTTGATTTATTGTGTCCCTCAGTTGTTAAGTTGTGCGTATTCCTCTCTTTATTATTACAGACTGACAAAAAGTGCTTGTAATGTTAAAAAAAAAAAAAACCCAACTGAATATAAAAGCCTTATTGAATTTTACAGCAGACGTACCTCCTCGTTGTCGAAGAGACTGATCATGCGGACGTTGGGATCCGTCTCCAGACTTCCGTCCGCTAGAGAATCCAGCAGGCCCTGCACGCAAGGAGGGAGAGAGAGAGAGAGAGAGAGAGAGAGAGTGAGAGAGAGAGAGAGTAGGCAGTTAATAATTACTATCTTTGGTTTCCAGCAAAGAACTTTTAAAGAAACAAACTTAGGAGAGAAAAAGAAATTATTAATGATCATTTTAAGAGCAAACCTTAAAAAAAAAAAAAACGAGCATAAAATTAGTAGCAAGTGTCAATAAATTTACTCAAATTTGTTTTACCTTGAACTTAAATGTCTGATGCGTTTTTTTTATTTTTTAACTCTAGAAAACAAAATATGCATCAAAATGTATGTATTTGAAAAGAGCACCATACTAAAACAAGTAAAAATGATTTTATTTTATCCCTTTTACTAAAATTTGAGAAAGACCCAGTTTGAAATAAACCAAAAAAAATGCTTCTTTTTAAATAAAAAATCTGGGTTGGCTCCCGCGAGTCGTGGTAGAGATAGCAGTAAAGACAGTACTACACTACTTTTCTGACTTTTCATAAATACCAGAGCCAGTTCACCCGACTCTAGTGCAGACAGCGATAAAGATTAAAGAAAACATCACTCTGTATTTGCCAGTTCACCCAACTCTAGATAATGCAGACAGCGATAAAGAAAACATCACTCTGTATTTGCCAGTTCACCCAACTCTAGATAATGCAGACAGCGATAAAGAAAACATCACTCTGTATTTGCCAGTTCACCCAACTCTAGATAATGCAGACAGCGATAAAGAAAACATCACTCTGTATTTGCCAGTTCACCCAACTCTAGATAATGCAGACAGCGATAAAGAAAACATCACTCTGTATTTGCCAGTTCACCCAACTCTAGATAATGCAGACAGCGATAAAGAAAACATCACTCTGTATTTGCCAGTTCACCCGACTCTAGATAATGCAGACAGCGATAAAGAAAACATCACTCTGTATTTGCCAGTTCACCCGACTCTAGATAATGCAGACAGCGATAAAGAAAACATCACTCTGTATTTGCCAGTTCACCCGACTCTAGATAATGCAGACAGCGATAAAGAAAACATCACTCTGTATTTGCCAGTTCACCCGACTCTAGATAATGCAGACAGCGATAAAGAAAACATCACTCTGTATTTGCCAGTTCACCCGACTCTAGATAATGCAGACAGCGATAAAGAAAGCATCACTCTGTATTTGCCAGTTCACCGACTCTAGATAATGCAGACAGCGATAAAGAAAACACCACTCTGTACGACTTGCCTGTGCCGCAGTGTAAGCGTTGAACAGGTTGTCCAGCCTCGGGGAGTAGAGAAACTCGTCGCACGCTCCGCCGATTACCTGGAACAGAAAACCAGTAAGTTGGGATAGTTCCCTGAAATTCCTAAAGTTTAAATTCAACAGAAGTATAAGATTCTGTCAGAAATCTATGAGGATGGCTGTGTGTCCGCCACGCACAACTCAAAGTCAATCATCCATGACTTAAAAGTCCACGCTACACATCTATGCTGGGATGACAAAACTTTCATCCATGTAATGATTGAACCCAGCACCTTCTCCATGGTGGCCCACTGCTCTAATCATTGTGCCACAACCATCCCTTTCTTTGCCTGTGTAACCAAGCCCTTCGTATCCCATCCATGTCGGGATCAAACCCAGCACCTTCTCAATGATTAACCAACGTCCTAACGATTAGGCCACCAGCACCCCCTTAACCTTTTCCCATCATGCCACACACATGTGTGTGCATTGATACGCTCTTGTGCTAGCACCTCTTTGTGTTGATTTGCACACCTTCCATGATGAAACTTTTGCCTATCATAAATTTTTGGAATGTAAGTTGTTAACCCTCTATCTGCTGGTGTAAAGTTAACCCTCTATCTGCTGGTGTAAAGTTAACCCTCTATCTGCTGGTGTAAGTTGTTAACCCTCTATCTGCTGGTGTAAGTTGTTAACCCTCTATCTGCCCGTGTAAGTTGTTAACCCTCTATCTGCTGGTGTAAGTTGTTAACCCTCTATCTGCTGGTGTAAGTTGTTAACCCTCTATCTGCTGGTGTAAGTTGTTAACCCTCTATCTGCTGGTGTAAGTTGTTAACCCTCTATCTGCTGGTGTAAGTTGTTAACCCTCTATCTGCTGGTGTAAGTTGTTAACCCTCTATCTGCTGGTGTAAGTTGTTAACCCTCTATCTGCTGGTGTAAGTTGTTAACCCTCTATCTGCTGGTGTAAGTTGTTAACCCTCTATCTGCTGGTGTAAGTTGTTAACCGCTCTATCTGCCCGAGTAAGTTAAGCCTCACCGCGGGCTGTGTGTCTGCCGTGAATAGGCCTTTATCCCATGCAACGCGAAAAACCATTGTATACCACCACCAAGCCCTCTATCCGCCTGTATAAGTTGTTAACCCTCTATCTGCTGGTGTAAGTTGTTAAGTCTCACCGCGGGCTGTGTGTCTTCAGTGAATAGACATTTATCCCATGCAATGCGAAAAACCATTGTATACGAACACCAACCCCTCTATCTGCCCATGTAAGTTGTTAACCCTCTATCTGCCCATGTAAGTTGTTAAGCCTCTATCTGCCTGTGTAAGTTGTTAACCCTCTATCTGTTGCTGGAGTAAAGTTAAGCCTCACCGCGGGCTGTGTGTCTGCCAGGCACAGTTCAAAGTCCATCATCTGGTCGGGCTGGATGTTCATCTCCTCACAGAGCAGACGCACCAGCACCGGGGGGTGTTTCGACGCCTGGGGATCGTGGGAAAGATCGCAGGAAAGATCGTCACAGACTTGAGACAATTGGTTCACAGGTTTTTAACAAATTTAATTAGCTATCAACGGGGAGCAAATGAAACTAAATAATGATGAAAATTTGTCGTAAACTTGTTGTATTCTGATACAAGAAAACTAAGACTTCAAAATTCAAACAACTTTTCTTGATACATTTCTTTTTCAAAAGATTACAGTACAACCAGAGACAGTCAAACAGCGAGACCTTTCAAAGAGATAATCTTGTCTAAATGGGTTGAATTAAATTTGTTCTTAGTAGAAATGATGTTTGAAGAATGGTTAACTACTCATATTACAATAAAGAAATAGATAAAGCTGATATATAAATGCACTTTATTATTATTATTATTAAGAAATAGATAAAAACAAACAAAGTGAAACAACAAAAGCACTGTGAGCTCAGCTTGCGAATGTTTTATTAAATCTAAAGTCTCTGGTACTCCACAAAAGGTCTAGGACGAACTGGCTCAAATAGCAGAGCGTTGGTCTCACAGTTAGGTGGTCACCAGTTTGAATCCCACAACTGGTCAAAAATTCATTTATCTGATTTCGCCCCATACAGGTTGGGTCCGTGTCAGTCTAATGTGATCGGCTGAGACAGGAGTCTGGTATCCGTGTACTGTCAGGCACTAGTCTCGGGACCCATCCATAAAATTGCCTTTCTAGAGCTGACCTTGGACATGGAGCTACTAACTCAACTCAACAAAAGTACACAAACAGCCAAGCGAGAAAGCGACGAGACAGAGAGGAGAGGTTTCTTCACCTGAGTTTCTTTTGATAATATTTGTATAAGACGCAAAAGAAAAACCACCTTATAAATTAACCCCTACATGACGGAGGTATTTTCAATCACCATGATGGGCCGGCCTGATTAAAAAATTGAAGAGTGGTATTTTTCGTACATTTTCAAGAAGAGAAACGGACGAGACAGACAGGAGAACTTTCTTCACCTGAGACGCGGGTTCCTCCTCCTGAGTTTCTTTCTTGGCCGCGTCTCCCGTCAGTTCCGCCTGGGCCATCGTGCACAGGATCGGACATCTGGCACAGAAAAAAAATTGATTCCAGACAGTCCAATAATTATTATAAGGACCCAGCTCCACTGTCAGTTCAAGAGTTGTAGACAAAAGTTTTAATTTCAGTTAACAGGATCTGTATTTTGTACTAAACCTTTTTGTGTGGACCGGCAAAGCGTGATATTCTCATGTGCTAGCACATTTTACATGACACCACGCACCTTTTATTTTCAAATAATGAATATCAAAGTTTTTACCTTTTATAAATTAAAAGAAATTCCTCCAAACGGTGTGCATACAAAAAAATAGGCCTTGAATCATATGATGTAAAAAGGTTAACTACACTGCTGCTTGCCAAAAATGTGTAAACTAAAAACCCACATAAAGCTATGAAAAATTGGTCTCACTGTTAATCTAAAGACCGGGTTTTCAAGTAAAACTCTTATGTTCCGAACTGAACAATGGTTTTTTTCCCAAAGACCTTCCTTGTAACTATAGCTTAGCACTACCAACATCTTTAGCTCTAGGCCTAAATATAATTCTTCTTTGCTTAAAAACGAAAATCGTGATTTCAACTGATGAGACCAGGACTTGAGACTCCAGCTCGCATTAACAGGGGGGGGCTGTGGTCCAGGGGTAGAACATCGGCTTCCGGGGCAAAAAGGTCCCGAGTTCGAATCCTGGCTGTTGCGTTCCCTACTGGTTGGATCGGTGTCAGAGTAATGTGACCGGCTAAGACATGGTATCCCTGCCTTGTCTCGTGTGGGCAGCACATAAAATTGTCAGACGTCCGTCTTGGGGCCCGTCCACAATATAGCCTATATAGTGCTGCTGTTGGACGTTAAACCAACCCAACCAACCAATCAACTACTACTACTACTGCTATAAAAATCGTGATTTCCACTGATTAGACGAGGACTTGAAACTCCAGTGCGCACTTACAGGTGGTTCTCCTTGTTGGGGCCGAAGCTGTCGTTGATGTCTCTCTGCAGGTGAATGGCCAGGTGTGGGATGCGCAGGATCGGACGCTCGATGTGGACCAGGCGGTGCGAGATGGTGGCGTTCTGGAGGGGAGGAGGAGGAGGAGGGAGGGGGAGGAGGTGGGAGAGGAGGGGGGAGAAAGCATGGTTATTTGAAAACTGGAAGAAAGCTAAAGAGGAAAAAATCACGGACAGTTGAAGAGAACAAGGATTAGCGACAAAAA
>RQTK01000035.1:680398-695210 GCA_003991915.1 Elysia chlorotica | reverse complement strand
GAGAGAGAGAGAGAGAGAGAGAGAGAGAGAGAGAGAGAGAGAGAGAGAGAGAGAGAGAGAGAGAGAGAGAGAGAGAGAATAATCTCCCGTACCTTCTCCTTGACTAGCACCCTCCCGGCCACGCAGAGGTCTCGGTCAAACCAGGTGTTCCAGATCCCGCCGCCGTAACACTCCACACCGACCTGGGCATAGCCCTGCTTCACTTTGGTGGACACGGGCTTCACCTGGGCAGGGGAACAAACAGTTAGGGAGCGTTCATATAGAATCTTAGAGCCTAGCAGGGTGGCGGGGAGGGGAGGGAGGTGTCATTGACTGTGGTAAGAATAGTGTTAGGAGATGGGGACAACACATGTGATAAAGTTAAGGGGGGAGCGGTCAAAAGCTCCCATAAAAAGTATAATAATGAATTTGAACGGCCCCTTAGAAATTTACAGATAAGAATTTTAACAAATGTATTGAAGATTTGTATTAACTCGTGTTTTATTGGCAGATAAAAGGAATTTTTATCGTGAATCAATTTTTTTCTGGAGCCTTTTTTGTAAAGATCTTTCCGTTACATGCAGCGTTGTAATCAGACAGTTGGAAACGATGCTCACATTATCTCAATCAGATAACTTCTAATAAAAAAATGTTTATATATGGTGACATTCTCTCCAGATGAAGCATGTTCAAATCTAAATCATTTCCAATGATAACTTTTTTACTTATCAGAAACTACCGGAATATTTCATGACAAATGAATGATTGAAGAAAAGCACGGCAGGACTAAAGAACGAATAAAGATAACGGACGGACTGACAAAATTGGATCAACGTAGAGAGAGTAATGCACACGGCAGCAAAATGTGAAGGGGCATGATTGCCAATGCATGGCATTTGATGGAAGATCGATGTTTGATACAAACATGGGATAAAATAAACTTTTAGGCTGTCTCTTAAGGGAATATCTAAACCAGATCACTCTATACACTAAGTAAGAAAAGATATTTATGTTAAGGTATCCCTCTTTAATATCTGAATGAGCAGGTGAATGAGGAGGTGAACGAGGAGGTGAATGAGGAGGTGAATGAGGAGGTGAATGAGGTGAATGAGGAGGTGAATGAGGAGGTGAATGAGGTGAATGAGGAGGTAAACAAGGAGGTAATGAGGAGGTGAACGAGGAGGTGAATGAGGAGGTGAATGAGGAGGTGAACGAGGAGGTGAATGAGGAGGTGAATGGGGAGGTGAATGAGGAGCTGAATGAGGAGGTGAACGAGGTGAATGAGGAGGTGAACGAGGTGAATGAGGAGGTGAATGGGGAGGTGAATGAGGAGGTGAATGAGGAGGTGAACGAGGTGAATGAGGATGTGAACGAGGAGGTGAACGAGGAGGTGGATGAGGTGAATGAGGAGGTGAATGGGGAGGTGAATGAGGAGGTGAATGAGGAGGTGAATGGGGAGGTAATGAGGTGAACAAGGAGGTGAATGAGGAGGTGAACGAGGAGGTGAATGGGGAGGTGAATGAGGAGGTGAAATAGGAGGTGAACGAGGAGATGAATGAGGAGGTGAACGAGGAGGTGAAAGAGGAGGTGAATGAGGAGGTGAATGAGGAGGTGGATGAGGAGGTGAATGAGGAGGTGAATGAGGAAGTGAACGAGGAGGTGAACGAGGAGGTGAATGAGGAGGTGAATGAGGAGGTGATTAAGGAGGTGAACGAGGAGGTGAACGAGGAGGTGAACGAGGAGGTGAACGAGGAGGTGAACGAGGAGGTGATTAAGGAGGTGAATGAGGAGGTGAACGAGGAGGTGAATGAGGAGGTGAATGAGGAGAAGAACGAGGAGGTGAATGAGGAGGTGAATGAGGAGGTGAACGAGGAGGTGAATGAGAAGGTGAACGAGGAGGTGAATGAGGAGGTGAACGAGGAGGTGAACGAGGAGGTGAATGAGGAGGTGAACGAGGAGGAAAGAAGAATAAAAAGCTCACCCTGAGGCAGGGGCTGTCTGTGTGAGCCCCCACGATGCTGAATCCGTTCCCGGGCTTGAAGTTGCCGCCCACGGCAAAGGCGATGATGGTCGACTGGTTCTTGGTGACAAAATACTGCCGGAGGAAATACCAAATAGTTATTGAGATTCTTTCATCATATCAGTCGCCAATACCAAATGAGCTGTTGTTGAGTTGGTTTAACGACCAACGTCAGCACTATATAGGCTATATTGTGGACGGGACCAAATGAACTACATGCAAAGAAAAAAAAATTGGGAACAAAAGTCATTGAAAATAGGAAAGACAAAAAAACCTTCAGCAAAAATCTTAAATTGTCTATAGATATAGACCTTAAATGCTCACAACTTTTTGATACATCAAAAGTAAACTTATACGCCTGTAAAAATTGCATTTAGCCTTTACCAAATCATTTTTTGTTGTTGTTTCCTTTGACGATGGCAATATCTTAAACAAATTCTTAGTTTCTCTCCAACGTTGCTCTCCATATCTCTGAGTACATTCACCTCTCCTCACCTAGCCTCTCTCTTTCTCTCTCTCCTTCCTCTGCTTCGATGTTTACCTCCTCCCTCTCTCTCCTCTGCCTATTTGTTCAAACTCCAACATCTCCTCCCAGCTTTTCTTACGATGCTAACAACATCACCACATTTCTTGTCTGGCCATGTTAGAAATATCAATTAGATATTTTTCCAATTCATGAGACAGTGTTCATTTAATAGTCAAGATGAACATAAATAGTTTAGAATGTGAACAACCAGGAAATATTAGAAGCAGGTGTGTTTAAGAGCAATGTTAGTGTAAGCTTAGGGATAAACAGACCTTTAACTTTTTTCAATCACGTTGAGCATGCTGTGACATGTCTTCAAATTGCACTCCCACACACCATTTGAAAACAATAATCATATCTTCATCCTTTACAGTTAATGAATTTCCCAAAAATACCCCAAAATAGTATGCACATATGGATAGGCCTTGAATTATGCAATGTGAATAGGTAAAGGTTAATTCCGACAAGCAGAATGTGAACAGTCTAAAGCCATCTCAAGTAATCTTCATGGCTATGGTGTTTTTTTTTTTATGAACACATTGACAAATTCAAGCACCATATAGAGATATGTTTCAAAACATGTACTTTGACTCACTTTTTGAAGTGGGGCTATTTTCCATTTCTCTGCCTCCTTTAGCTCCTTGAAACCTTTTGTGACCAGAGATTTTTTCACTTCTTCAACAGCTGAGAATAAAACAAAATACTGATGAAACAATGTAAAGTGTGGTTGATTGGACAGCAGAATGTGTTATAACTCTACCATTTCTATTAATATACACAGACGCTAAAAAAATAGATAACGAAGAAATAATTTGGTATTCTGTTAATGCTAGAATGTTGGAGAAAAAAGAACAACACATCTGTTATTATCATTTTCAAATTGTATCTTTTGATATTTTTTTTTTTCATTTTTGCATCGACTAGGAAGTTTATTTTCTTGAGCATGTTGACACTCTATACTTAAAACAGTAGATAATCTTTCTTTAGACCTTCTTCTTCTTCTTCCGGTGTCATCTCGGGTGAGGTTGACTTGAAATGGTCCTCCATGCAATTCTGTCTCTTGCGTTTTCGCTGCATTCTTTTGCTGTAAGACAGGTCCATTCCTTAATGTCATCTATCCATGCTCTTGCTGGTCTGCCTCTTGCAATATACAATACAACTTTGATATTTTTTTTTTAAGCTAACTGTACTAAATAATGATAACAGGTTTGAAAAACAAACTCTTGATATTTCCACCCTAACAGAATCCTGCATGATAAAGTTTTAAAGCTTTTTCCAGTTATCAAATTATTCCATGTTAAATTGAATAAAGACCATTTGAAGCAGTCTAGTGGTTTTAAAAGAGAAAAAAAATAACCGTTCAGCATCTTTTTTCTTTAATTCCTTCAAAAATGTTAATTAATTTGCCTGAATATAAAAAATATAATGAGTAATATTTTATTAAATGGAGTAGGCCCTAAAGTATGTAATATGGGTAACATTGCATCCATACTATTCTAATTATATAAGATTAAATGACATGTTTTTAAACATTTACTTTTAACGAAAAGATCTAGACCTAGATCTAGGCCTAACCTGCTTCATTATTTTTATGTGATGACCATGACTTACCATGGAAAGGGGAAGGAGACCTATTGATGTATGAAACAAACTCTTTAGCTGAGGCCAAAATCTTCTCTCTTGTAGCTGCCTGTGGATGATATGAAAATAGAAAGTTAATTATGTATGCCTTTACCAAAAATATTCATTCACAGCCAGTTTGCTATACTAGATCTAGGAACAAAAATACAAGGACAAAGCCAAAATACTGGGTGCCTACAAAAAAAGATCTGATATATATTTTAACAAGGCTTGATAAATCTAAACCTAGAATTAGATCTACTTTGAGTTCTAAATCTAGATCTTGATTTGATATAACAATTTAGATCTAGATCTAGGTTCTAGGCCATAATAGATCTAGATCTAGATTAGTTTTAGCTAAGTTGTAAGGGCATATACCATTTGGAAGATTGACTGAAGACTTTGGTATTTGGAACCTAATTAGAGCATAAAATGGATCTACAGTTACTGATTTTATGAATCGAATATAAGATCTAGATCTAGTAATGAGAGAATCATTCCACGAAGTTATTTTCTTGAAATGACAGGTTCAGGGTGAACAATGAAGCTAGTAAGCAACCAAGGGGAGGAAACGAAAGCGGAAGTATAAACAATGTGACCATAACCACCAAAATCGTTTTACGTAGAGAAGAGTTCGGATAGGTGGAAGATCACTCAACCATGTAATTAATTATGCCCATCTTTTCGTTGTGATTTTGTGCTTGTTTGCCTGTTGTTGTTTCCGTTTTTTGTTGTTGTTGTTGTTGTTTTTTTTTTTTGTTCTTTGTTCTTTTTTTTTTGTTGTTTTTTTTTGGGGGTGGGGGTAATCAATTAATGTAAGAACATAGTGTTCATGTATATACATTTCTAATTCTATTTTTAAACGTTTATCGGTTTTGGGTCCAATGAAGGCGGCCGAAAGCGTTCGTGTGTTGTATCGTTTTGAATTTTGTATTCTGGTCTAACTTAAAAACACATTAATTTATCCCCTTCATTCGTTCAATGGTTATTAACCCCCCCCCCCCAAACCCGAAATCGAAATTAAGCATGTCCTATTCTGAATATAATATTGAGGAAAAGGATAGCAGAGCGAGGAAAAATTTGAAGACGATGCGATTTTCTATATAATGTGCCTAAAAAAGCTCGACTGCCCAAAATGACAATGTATAAAGATCTACAGTGCACTATAAAAATCAAGATAAAAAAGCAAAGGAAATCTTTTATGGGAAACAAACCCCTATCCCATAATAAAGACAAGGAAACAAACAAAACAAAATAAATCTGCCCCCAAACAAAGCCAAACAAAACAAAAAGAACCAAAAGCAAACAATGTTATTACATGATTGTGCTTTTTTCTAATGAAGCATGGGAAATAATCCATGGAAAACTTTAAATCAATATAATAAAACTGGGTTGTTTCCCCTGCAACGCAACTTAAAAATCAGTCTCTGTGTAAGACTTCTTTTAGACTTAGGAGATGTTGAAGTATGAGAGAGCTCCAAAAGTGGTGTTAATCATATCGCGGCTTGAATTTCAAATAGGAACTATCTTCCTTTCGTCTAAATTGCTTAAAGGCAATCATAAAGCGATTAAAACAGATACATATACATATATTATGCTTACTCGATTCACCGTTAATTTTGTTAGTCGCACAAGTCATGGTGTGTTTTAACAGTAGCTAGCAGTTTGAAATTAATTCTTACATTATCAGTAATGAAATTCATGTACCATATAACCAATAACTAAAAATATAGAAACAAGAATATTTCACAAGAAGGACGTGTGTGGAATTTTTTCCATTTCCTCTGCTTCTTACTTTTAATTCGTATGCTCATAAAACCAGCATCCAAATTATCTAAGCTGGTAGTCTTCTCAACTAGTGACCAAGAGGTCCATGGTTCGAGTCTCAGGCGGCGTCTGCCTCTCTGTATAGAATACTTCAGGGAAAGTTATGAAATAAATTAGTTTAAAGACAACAACCCTTTTTTTTAACGACAAAACAGGTTGTTCTGTAACAATGAATACAAGTCCACACTACTATGATAGCTATTTGTTACAGAAAATATTTGAAGAAAAACATAGTTGAGTAAGCTTCGTAAGCAACCAAGGTATCTACATTTAGGTTAGTACGTACAATGGTGACTTAAGCTTGGAACCCAAACTAAGTAGTGTTTTTATTTATTAAAAAAAGTCTTAGTCGTCGGTGTAAGTTTATGGCATTCATTGTACTTACCGTCCATGGACACCTTGCTCTCAGCAATTAGACCTAAATTTTCGGATCAACGTAAACCTTTCATCAGCATCATTCTAGACTCTATCTCTCTCACTCTGTCTATCCCTGTCTTTCTATCTCTCTCTCTCTCTATCTCTCTTTCTCTATCTATATCCCTCGCTTTCAATCTCTCCCTCCCTCTCTCTATATCTCTCCCTCTCTCTATCTCTCTCCCTCTCTCTCTATCTCTCTCCTTCTCTCTCTATCTCTCTCACTCTCTCTATCCCTGTCTCTCTATCTCTATCTCTCTCACTCTCTCTATCCCTGTCTCTCTATCTCTATCTCTCACTCTATTTCTATCTCCGTTCTCTATATCCCTCGCTTTAAATCTCTCCCTCCCTCTCTCTATATCTCTCCTTTTATCTCTCTATATCTCTCCCCCCTCTCTCCCTCTCTTTCTCCCTCTCCCTCTCCCCCCAAATTATGTTGTACCTTCCTAAAAAAAACAACAGATTCCCGATCTACCATGATTGTTCTACATAAAAGGAGGGAGACAATTCTCTCCCTCTCTCCGGGTTTAACGTCTCCTAGGTTCCCCTGGGGTATAAAAACATAACCACCACCCACTCCCCCCTCCCCTCCAAAAAAAAAAAGAAAACCCCCCAAAACATACACACGCCCAAAATAAACACAAAATATCAACAAAAACAGCAACAACAACAACAACAACATTGACCTCAAACAGAAAGGCTTTTTCGGGTGTTTCCATGGTTCCTTCCAAATAAAAATGCGCATGATCTATTTGTGTAAGTAGATCTCTACATAAGTTTTGTTCATTATTTCTACGTCTCTCTCTCTTTCTCTCTCTCTCTCTCTCTCTCTCTCTCTCTCTCTCTCTCTCTCTCTCTCTCCCTCTCTCTCCTAAAATCCTAGCTGGATATGTAAACAGATCACACCCCCGGCCTCCCTCCCTCTCTATCTCCCTCTCTCTCTATATATATCTCTCCCACCTCTCTGTTTCCCTCCTTCTCTCCCCCCCTCTCTCTCTCTCCCTCTTCCCACCTCTCTCCCTCCCCTCCTCTCTCTCTATCTCTCTATCTCTCTCTCTCTCTCCTAAAACCCTAACTGGATATGTAAAGAGATCACACGCTCCCAGCCTCCCTCACACAGGTGAAAAATCCATTGTCACTCACACTGTCTTTGATCTTTTCCCCCCAAGCCGACTGGGGTATCAACACAGGTAAACATAACAGTCATCAGAAGTTTCTCTGACTTTGTTCCGTTATGCTTTGGTTATGATTATTATTAAAATGTATGTAACAAATCTAAAAGACTTTGTACTCTGTCAGGGGAATTGCAGGCCAGAAGCTTACGGTGAAAACGATGTTTGATATGCCTACAAGTACATAAAATTATTGTATAACCATGTTTGAGATCTAGTCTAGGGCGTAACGTAGATTGAAATTAGTTGTTTGGTAGCTTAACGTCCAACGTCATCACTATATAGACTATATTTTTTTCTTTTCATTTCTCCTAATATCTGGAAGAATTATGAATATATCAGAACCGGGCCGCTAGCTGAGATTTGAACCCAGGCACTCAATGCAAAGTCCGACTGCGCTACCAACGTTTCCAATATTTACTTCGCATAAAATTAACCGCTCTATAATTTCCGCCACTGCGACCACCCTTATAACCATTTTGTCTTTTATTTATTTTTTATATCTTTTATTTTATCTTGCAGTCCTTTTAATGTTGTTGTTGTTGTTGTTGTTGGTGTTGATGTTGTTTTTGCTGAATATTCCCATTCTTTCAACATAATACATTGGATAAACCCTGTTTAAGATAAACTAGGGTTTTTATAAAACAATGTATTGCCGATGAGTCAACTTGGGCACTTTTCTATACCGAAAAGACACAAAAGGACATACATGGTTGATTTATTTATTGTTTATTTATTTGTCACTAACAGCTCAATACGGTATGGGTCGATTCGTGTCTTGTACGCGACTTCCAGTTACTGTAAACCTGTGAGGTTTGCCCGGATGTGTAGCCTATATATATATATGATCTGGATGTGACAAAATATAAATAAACAATAAGGAATGAATATTATCCTCTCTCTCTATCTCTCTATCTCTCTCTCTCTCTCCTAAAACCCTAACTGGATATGTAAAGAGATCACACGCTCCCAGCCTCCCTCACACAGGTGAAAAATCCATTGTCACTCACACTGTCTTTGATCTTTTCCCCCCAAGCCGACTGGGGTATCAACACAGGTAAACATAACAGTCATCAGAAGTTTCGGTGACTTTGTTCCGTTATGCTTTGGTTATGATTATTATTAAAATGTATGTAACAAATCTAAAAGACTTTGTACTCTGTCAGGGGAATTGCAGGCCAGAAGCTTACGGTGAAAACGATGTTTGATATGCCTACAAGTACATAAAATTATTGTATAACCATGTTTGAGATCTAGTCTAGGGCGTAACGTAGATTGAAATTAGTTGTTTGGTAGCTTAACGTCCAACGTCATCACTATATAGACTATATTGTGGACGGGCTCCAAAACTGACGTCTGACAGAACGAGGAGACCTGGATTCCTGTCTCAGCCGGTCAAAAAAAACTGACACCGATCCGACCAGTAGGGACAAAACTGGACAAATACATTACTGAACGATCGGGGGTTTCGAAAAAAGGGTCTTCTGATCTAAAGACCAATAATATATAACTTGAATCATCCCCCCCCCCCCCCTTCCGCCCTAATTAAAAGGTACGGACATGTAACAAGTTCCGTGATATGACTAACAAAAACAGTCCTGCAAGGAACCGCACAAATAAATAAATAAATAAATAAATAAATAAAGCATGCGTGTCTTTTCGGCTCTCCTCGGGTCTTTTTGGACCTCCTGAGATCTTTTGGAGATCTTCTGGGGTATTTTGGGGGTTCATTCGGGTCTTTTTTTTTGTTTTCTTTGATCTTCTCTAGTCTTTTCGGGTCTTTTTGTCTGTCTTTTCTGTTCTTCTCGGGTCTTTTGGGTTTTCTCCGTTCTTTTTCGGTCTTCTCGAGAATTCTTGGTAAAAATAAGTACCGGCTAAATCCTTTCTTCAACTTTACAGTCTCTACTCAACATAAACATGGGATAAAACGAAATTTGAGGCTGTCCCCAAGATGTTTGGCTTAAGCGGACTCTACTAGTCATCGCTACCTCACCCCCGCTGCCCATTTAGTCTACTAGTATAGTGTATGTTTACGATGTATTTACTTAGTCCTTACTCTTTCCTTATGTGCTCGCAAACATCCTGAAGCCGTTACCGTCTTTTCAATTTCTACCTGTCTTTGATGGAACCAACATTGTTATTTTCCAGTTTCGATTTTTACTTTCAGATTTTCCAAAGTCTAAGAAAAAAAAAGGCAAGCACACTTTCTTCTGGTTTGTTTTTGCTGTGTTTTCTGCTGGTTTAACTTTGAAGTATTATCGCTTATTGTATTTTCTTTCTTGAAGACCACCCATTTCTTTCAGAAGCCCCGAGGAAACGAAAAATACCAACAACGGGAGTTTTACCCCCCTTTTCCGCCCTTCCTCTTGCCCGTTTACTTTCTTTTTTCTCCCCCACGTTCTCTTTTTGTGGAGTGACGGGCACATACATTCATATTTTTATCGCCTCCGTCGTCATAAAACGGTAAAAGCGTGGAAGCGCCTGCTCCCTGCGTAGCGGATGCCATCTCCAACATACAACATATTATTTGCTCTATGCAGAACACACGTCTCGCCTCTCTGCCTCTTTCAAGTCCGTGGCCCAGGAGAAAGTAGCCGATAATAACTGGCGGGAGGGGAGACCACTCTGAGGCACTCTCCAGCACCGAGCGCAGTTCTGACGGCACCAGAAGAATCGGCAGCCAGAGACTGAGAGAGAGAACAAGAGAGGCCATTCAGGAATTATGGCTGTAGCTATTGTGCTTTAATACGCATTAACTCCCTTTGAAGGCCCGGCGCCGCTGACAGAGTTCGCTAGCTCGCCGTTTGATCCACGATCTACGAGCAGTGGCAGATCATCGGGAAAATCCGAAAAACTTTTTAACCCGCACCGAACTGTACGCACCAACAATGGCCGGGCTACTTTCGGTTTGACTCTTTGAGCCTTTGAGCCAAGGCTTTTTCTACCTCCTCTCAAAGAAAACTGAACTGCCATTCACGGAGTCGTAACGGTGATTCACGAGGGACAGTTTGGGAGATATCTTGCAACCATTGGCTTCTCAGCGCTGTGTGGGCTCCCCTTCCCACCCAGATTTATCCGTGAGGCAGAGAGGGACACTGTTGTTTTCAACCTCCTGATAGGCTAAGCGGCAATTCCAATGTATAGAGGCGGGAAGACATTAGCGCTTCAAACACCTCTCCAATCTCTCCCATCTCTCCCATCACTCCCATCTACCCTTCAGATGTCCGCTTGCTCCACCAAAGCTCTGCTCGATCTGAAGCCAGCATTATTTTTACTCCCTGTAGCATCTTCAGTTTGATCTATTATTTGTAATAAATGTCAACGCGGCCCCGATCTTTGAGCTAAAAGCCCTGGATATTAGTACTTCAAAATTCCCAGCTTTGATCAAAGAATCACAGTTTTTTTTTTCTTTTTTTTTATATCGAAATGGTAAAGCTCTTAATCTCGAATTCTAAAATCATTGGATTTTAACGTGAATGAAAGAAAACTTCGTAGTTATAAAGAAAAATTTCGTCGAAGAGTTGAGATTTGCTATTTGACAAAATGGTGCATTGGTTGATAACATTAAGCCATATCAACGTTATAAAAATACATGGATCTAGGACTCGCTTCATAAAATACGTGTAGTTCAATTTAGATTTCAGTTTAAAAAAAAGTAACAAGAATGACTTTTATCAAGTTTACACAATTATAGTGACATTATAAAGAAAATAATTTATACAAACATACAGCAAGGATATCATTGTTGTGAAAACTAAATAAAAATAGTGGAATAAACTGGCTGTTTTATCAGACATGAAGAAATATAGCTATGGAGATTGGCGGTACCTTCAGATAGACATAGATAAATAGATAGATAAATAGATAGATAGATAGATAGATAGATAGATAGATAGATAGATAGATAGATAGATAGATAGATAGATAGATAGATGGAAAGACGGGGGCTCCTTAGCGAAAGCAATCTTATATTGATATGTCGGAGTAAAGAGACAGAGACAAGAACCAGAGAAAGAGAGAGAGAGAGAGAGAGAGAGAGAGAGAGAGAGAGAGAGTGGCCCCGTATTGATATGTACAAGTGCCATGGTACATGAGGAGGGTATAATGTCTGACACTTTGTTGGTGGGAGGAAATACAGTTTAAAGCGATGTGTTTTCTTCATTATATTTTATTCTTTAATAAAACAACAACAACACCAAACCCATTTTTCACACTATTAAATATTTCGCCCCTAATAAAAGTAATAAAAATAAACAAACAAAAAAACAACAACACACAAAACACTATCTAAAAAATACATAACTTTGATTCAAATCATCAAATTTATTCAACCAATTTACTAATGTCTGTATTCCATCTTTTATGCTCATCACGAGCAAAGTAGACGAAGTTGAGTCTTCGTTGGTTCCGAACTGAGCCTTTGGTTCCGACAGAATCTGGCAACATTTGCAATCGAATCATTAACAATCTGCCACAAACTCCTGTCTTAATTTACAATTCTCGACTTTGAAAGGAGAAAATTGAGAAAAACAAAACAAAACAAAAACGGGATGATCTAGAGGGCTGTAGCTTTCACTAATTTAGAGCCGCGTCTACAATAACCCTAACTGGACGGGCTATACCCAGCCTTTTTTACTCTCTAGCCTCACTTTCGAACATCGCTATAACAACTAATCTTATCAAGAGGCCCCGTCTAATAAACGCCTATGCATTGTTGACGTGTGTGTGCATTCATTCATAGCCGAGATAATCTATTGTCTTTCACGGTAGGAAAATGGCGTTCTCTCTCAGTCCATCGCTAGACCGACAAACGTAAGGACACTGAACGTTCAGGACTGGGGTCGTAAGTACAACAATGCGATAAGCTTACGTCTCGCCTTAAGAGTTAAGATGTATGCGAACAAGAAGGCTTAAGACGAGCACTAAGTTACCGCCATGTTGTACTTACAAACCTAGATCTAGAGTTTCTAGACCCCCTAGACAGCCTCACGGACAAACCAAGATGGCCGCTGAACATTTTCCCCGATTCCCGCGCTATCCGAATCTCGCGCGATGGTTGGCCGAAGGCTGCCGACTGCGGGCGATGAGATTAAAGTCGTTAGCGGAGGCTGCCGACTATTACCGAGTGGATTTAGGTGACAGCTCCGCTCGCATCGGCCAGTCGTCAATCAGTTGTCAAACGAAGCTCTCTCAATGGATGCTCACACACGGTGAGGGTCTGACTGGAGGCAAATGGGCAGGAGAGGACTGGCTGAGAGGAATAAATGAATAAAAATAATGAATAAAAGGAAAAAAGGCGTGAAAGTGGGAATAATTTCTGCGATACATGAAAGCGCCGAAATCTGCGCCGGGGAGCGGATGCTTATCATGAGGATTTAGATGACGGAGGTAAAGTGAGGTGAGGGGAGGGGAGGGGCGGTATGGTCTGTGAGTACAACAGAACAAAGCGGGAGGAAAGAGGAGGGAGGGTTGGGGGGTGCAGACAGGGGGTGAACATGGTAAAGGAGTGAGTGAGAGAGGGGGGAAGTAAAACAAGGAGAAAGGCCTAAAAGGGAACGAGAAAATGAAAGGCAGAGAGAGAGAGAGAGAGAGAGAGAGAGAGAGAGAGAGAGAGAGAGAGAGAGAGAGAGAGAGAGAGAGAGAGAGAGAGAGAGAGAGAGAGAGAGAAAGGGAGATTAAAGGAGAGAGAGAGAGAGAGAGAGAGAGAGAGAGAGAGAGAGAGAGAGAGAGAGAGAGAAAAGACAAAGAAAGAGAAAGGAAGGAGGTCTCACTTGTAAATACCATGTGAAGGGGGCCCAACCTTCAACGCAGCTGTGGGTTAAATCATGGATGTAGCGGCCATCTTAAAAACGCCAGAACTGATGGAAAATACAAAAACATGACAACAAATCCGCCGTGAGGGGAGGGGTGTTAGAGGTTGGGATCAGGATAGTAAGTACTATATTACGGTAGCTTATAAGAACAACATGTTCTAAAGAAGGATTACGACGGGTCGTAAGCTATCATAACATTGTACTTACGGCCCAAGAACTTTAAGAAAAGACAAAAAGGCTGAAAGTCGGAAGAGTAGCAATTTTGGACCAGAAATCCCCAGAAGAGGGTATGGTTGTGTTCTCATGAGAAACATCTCCAAAACTTCAATGGAAGATCGAGCGCAACGAACTGTGGTAGAAATCATGGCGGTTTTGTTTATAGAGGAAATGGCCGCAGTTATGACGACAGTAATGGATGCCAATAAACTATACACACAAAAACAAACACAAAGGGTTAAGATCCAATAACGAGTGAAATTTGGGGTATCTTGGGGGTGTTATTTGCTCTGTTCCATCTCCGAGCAATCTCGTCTCATTCGTCTGTATTTCAGACGATCGGGAGGTTTAATTACAGTTTTGTTGTTGTTGTTGTTGTTGTTGTTGTTGTTTTGCTTTATATTTATTTCTTGCGAAGCCTTTTCTCACCAAAGCTTAGTTTGGGCAAAGTGTCGTGTATTTTTCATACTATTTTACTATTAATCAACGCTTGCTCACGAGTAAGATGCGTGAAGATTTAGACTATTCCGAATTCAAATAAATATTAGAAAACAACAAAACAACGACAACAAACAAACACACAAACAACAAAAAAACAACCAACTGCCTGCCGTAAACTCAAAATAATGGAAATTGATAATAAGCTAAGCTTAAAAAAATACAAGCAATGAGAGGTTGCGTTTAATTTCCCAATTGCCTATCACAGTAGCAGTGTGAGCTGAGCTCTATTTCAATTCGTTGGTATTGTTACGGATGAAGGCAAACTATAAGGGCTAGAGATGTTCCTTACATATCATGTTTTTCTGTTTTTCTGTCCGGAAACATTTAGATGTGTCGATTCTAAGTCCTAAAGAAAGTTGTTGGACTTAGAACATTACAGCACCTCAATTCTGGCGAAAGCACCCGCGCGCATTGAATCACCCCGTAAAATATGACTGTTTTGTTGTTGTTGTTGTTGTTGTTGTTGTTGTTGTTGTTGACGTTGTTTTTTGTTTCAGTAGAGCTGTAGATTCTAAGTCCTAAAGAAAGTTGTTGAGCTAAGATCCTAGAGCCCCTCAATTTCAAACGAAAGCCCAAATCGACAGGCAGTAAATCTTTCGGCGGACATGTCATGGTTTGAGTTTATGTTTTTGTTTTGTTTTGTTTGTTTTTCTTTTCAGAGATTTTCTTAGAAGAAAAGAAGAGATTGACCCCCCCTCCCCCCAAATTTTGTCTTGCCCACCTC
>RQTK01000035.1:652192-662374 GCA_003991915.1 Elysia chlorotica | reverse complement strand
AACCCCCACAACCCCCACCCCCGCTCACTTATCAAACTATAATTTTCTCTGCTTCCTTCCGCAAGCGAAACATCGTTTGAAGTCGAGACGAGCAGAAATAATGTCATTATAATTATCTGACAGCCGAGTAATTTATCTACCAGGGTTTGGGTGGATGGATGTTACATCTCCGAGATAGAGGTGAGGGGCGCTATAGTCGGGTATAGAGAGGCTCTGTTGTAGGTATATATACACACAATGTGCATTGGTAAAGAAGCGCTATAGTGGGGTATAGAGAGGCTCTGTTGTAGGTATATATATACACACAATGTACATGGGTAAAGAGGGTCTATAGCGGGTATATACATTCAACGTGCATGGTTAGAAAATCTGTGTATACAATCCAAAGCTGCCAGCCATACCAGCTGCAAGCAAAGTGTACAAATGAGAAAATAAGTACAAACACGCTCTCTCTCTCTCTATTATAGCAGTTTTTCAGGGTAATTAACTTATAACTTTATGAGGTTTCCACTGTGGTTAAAATGGATGTTTGAGGATACAATTTAAAAAAATGCCTTTAAGTTTAAGTAGTATCTTTTGACCATTTGGCATACGATGAGGGTTAGAGAACAGTTAAAAACCACCAAAACAATACTTATTAACAGCCTTGGTACAGAGAGATTTAATATCTAAAATTTCTAAAGGAAAGTGAAATTAGAAGTATTCCACACTGTTCACTCTTTAAATCCTGACCACATACTCTCTAGTCTACTCTTGTCTTTGAATCCTAAGCTTTTCTAAGATCCATACCTACATCTAATGGGGGTCCAGGGGTAGAACATCGGCTTCCGACGCAAAAGGTCCCGAGTTCGAATCCTGGCTGCTGCGTCCCTTACTGGTTTGGTCGGTGTCAGCATAATGTGACCGGCTGAGACAGGAGTCATGGTATCCCCGCCCTGTCTCGTGTGTGGCAGCACATAAAATTGTCAGACCTTAGTCCTCAGGTCTGTCCACAATATAGCCTTTATAGTGCTGATGTTGGACGTTAGACCAACTCAACTCAAATGAACTCACTCACTCAATACCTACTCACTCACTCACTCACTTATCCACCCATCCACTCACTCACTCAATACCTATTCACTCACTCACCCACCCACTCACTCACTCACCCACCCATCCACTCACTCAATACCTATTCACTCACTCACTCACCCACCCATCCACTCACTCAATACCTATTCACTCACTCACTCACCCACCCATCCACTCACTCAATACCTATTCACTCACTCACTCACCCACCCATCCACTCACTCAATACCTATTCACTCACTCACTCACCCACCCATCCACTCACTCACTCGGCGATTTCACCCTGTACAAACTTAACTCTCCGTCGCACTTACCAAAGACCACATAATCTCACATCTCACCTCTCACCCTCGCCGACTGTTTAACAAGCTGCTTATGTTTCGGAGACGGGGCTCGCCATCCGACAGTGACAAATGGAGAATTCACCGCTAGTGTTACACAAGCTTGCAGTTCGGCCAGTCCTGGTGTGTGCGCGTGATCGGGGATTCCCTCTGTAAACCTGGCCAGGGCGCGCCGTGGGGGGGCAGGGCGAGCAGGCAGAGCGAGAGTTGTCTTCCCCTGACAGCCTGACACACACACCAGGTCTGCTCAGCATCACAGTCCACACCTACAGGGGCAGACCTGATGCAGGCCGACCCCCCCCCCTGGACTGATTTACTCTGGAAAATAAGCAACGTACACCCCGGCCCGATCTGCCCGCATTCGGTGTTTAAGTGAGGCACACACTGGGCTTTGATCAGAGTTTATTCCTGTCTAACCTGATACATCGAGATTTATCTTCTGTTTCCATTTTTTGTAACTTCTGCTCCGAGGAGCGGTATACTTCATTTAGTTTTATTCTTCTTCTTCTTCTTCGTTCACTTGAAAATGACTACACAGAAAGTCCAGAATCTAGTATATAGTCCACAGTCTTTTGAAGTTCAACCAAGGGTCCATATAGTTTTCTTTCCATGGTATGTTCTTCTGGCCAATATTTGTTTCTTGTCTCCTGAAGTTGTCTGCATTCTTGTAGAACATGTTCTGTTGTTTGGTGTCCATGTCCACATCCACAGTTAGCAGAGTTTCCTATTTTGAATTTGTTGTACATGTGATAGTTGAGGCGGTTGTGTCTAGTTCTAAGCCGAAATATAAGTGAGGCACACACTGGGCTTTGATCAGAGTTTATTCCTGTCTAACCTGATACATCGAGATTTATCTTCTGTTTCCATTTTTTAACTTTTGCTCCGAGGAGCGGCGAAGGCGACGGCGATGGTGGTTGGTCGTATAGCACGCCCATCCTAGATTGACAGGGATATAATGGGGTTTGAACCTTATGTTAATCCATGTATAAGCATGTAACAGGATTCTGATTAAGATGATGTGTTAAGTACAAGTTTAGTGTAACTTAATAAGACAGTCTATCAAATGTAGAACGATGCTTCAACACACTAGTCGGATGAATGGATGGATTGACTAATTGATAGATGGATGGATGGATTGACTGATTGATTGATGGATGGATTGATGAATTGATGGGTGGATGGATGAGTTGATAGACTGTTTTTCCTTGTTTTTCTTAGATAACTATTATTTTTAAAGAAGTTTGCGTGTCAAGTCCAACAACATAATTGTTTCTCCATTGAACGCTCTAACTACAATGTACTAGATATAAGGATTTTTGTGCGTTTGTGTCCGACTGTCCGCCAAGATCGCGGCTTCCAAAAATAGCAGGCAGGGTCATCAAATTAAACAGAACCAAACTGAGCTAAGTCATTAAATAAATAGAAGGTACATTTAGGACAGTTTACATTCTTTGTTTAGTAGGCTTGTATGCTTAACAAAAAGTATTCACAGAGTATCATTCTGTCCTCAATATGATACTAAGTCAAAACAAATAAATCACTATTACCCTAGCCTTGCAAAAATATGTTCGGTGACTTTGCCTATCAATGCGGTAGCCTAGGCTAGGGTCCTTAGTACGCGAGTATGTGTACTCTCCAGTTTTGTGCTGTTGTTTCCACTTGGGATACCTTTCTACACTGAGGCAAAGCATCTTCATGTTCAATAATAATAATGATATTAATAATAATAATAAAAATAGTAATAATAATAATAATGATAATAATAATAATAATAATAATAATAATAATAATAATAATAATAATAATAATAATAATAATAATAATAATAAAAATAATGGAAGAATAACAAAGCCACCGAGTTAGACAACATGTTTCAGTGGTTGTAGAGGGGAACTTTATTTTGTATACAATATGATAATTATTCAGGGTCAGTTAGGGTGGTTAAAATTGTTGTTGTGTTGGATTAGTGGCTGAAAAACAAGCAAACAACCCAAAACAAAACAGCAAAAAAAACGACGCCAACAAAATAACTCCCCAAATTATCATCCTATCTTAGCTATTGTTTTTTTTTTTTTCGTTTGTTTTTGTCTTTTTTGTGTTTTGTTTTGTTCTATTTTTGCTTTTGTGTGTGCATTATTGGACAGAAACACGAACACTTGACGTGCAAAGCAAAATTTGGACGAAAACACCAGGGAAACTCATCCACATTTGTAACGCACAGTAACAAAAAACACTAGTCTATAAGCTTAATTCGCCCCTTTAAAAAACCTTATTAACAATCAACATCAACATAATACATGATTTTATGTAAGGTGGAAAACCATAATTAATTTTTTTTTTTTTTCTTCACTATTCTCGTTTTCAAACCTCAACCAAAATTAGTATCTATGTTTCACCGCTCACACTTCGACCCAAAAAGAAAAGATAAAAAAAAACAACAACTCGCGAATCGCGTCTCCCTACCGTCCTGAAAAGCCCTCCCCAATCTAGGCCCCGCCCACTGTCCTCGCCTCGCCCTCTCTTTACACAGAGCCCCGCTGAGGTCGAGGTTACGCGAGGTCACCGCCCGCCACCCACGCTGATTGGCCAGGGGGCGGGGCCTCTGAGTATAGTTTATGCCGCTCGGACGCTGGTTGGCTGTTTGGACGCTGCGGCAGGAAAGGCGAGCCTCGCTTCTCCTCCTCTCCCCCGCCACTCTTCCTACTCCGTCCTATCCTCCTCCAACCGTCTTCCCGCCTGTCCTATCTCCGTCTCGGCCTGTCGTGTGCTCCCGTCGTAAAAGCGGCAGGAAACGGGCTCTAAAGCTCCGCTTTTATAGTCCTATCCATTCTTAGCCTCTGTCTTCAAATCATTTCGGCGGTGGTAAAAACTAATTTCATAGCTCTCCCAATGGTTTCATGGGAGACTTTACAACGAAGTGAATCTTTCTGTGTGCATCCCGTAGGATCATCATAACAAGTTCACCTACGGCGGCGACGATTGTCATAACTATTATTACTACAATCATCATAAGTTTGGAATCTGCGGCTACAACACACAGCATCAAAGGCTGCAGCGGCTACAACAACACACGGCAACATAGCACCACGGAATACAACAACATCTTTATTGCGGAACCAGACAAGACTGGGTAGTAATTACACAACGACACCCGCTCCACAGAGACGGCTAGATCTACAAACTGAACGCCAACACAAGACGACCCGCGGTGCAGACAGCAGTAAACCCAAAGTTTACGTGCTTCCGACAAGACGACGGGGCCTCCATTGTTAACCCTTGTATCGCCGCAATAAAGCGTATCAAAGGTCGGCGGCGATTGTGCGACGCTCACACAATACTTCGTCGCGTGTCGGATTCGGCAGAGCCTAGCCCGTGACTTACCTGTTTGGGTAGGTCTGGATCTAGACAACATTGTGATCTACCTGGCTGGAAAATCTTGTGACCACCAACATCACGGTACTTAGATCTAGAAACTCGTGACCAGTATTACGGTACCGGTACTAAGCATTTTTTTTTACTTACGTAACCTCGAAACTTGTGACCACCAACAACACGGTACTTAGATCTAGAAACTCGTGAACAATATCACGGTACCGGTACTAAGCATTTTTTTTTACTTACGTAACCAAAAAACTTGTGACCAATATAGCGATACATGTACCTAGATCTATAGACTTGTGACAAATATAGCGATACATGTACCTAGATATTAGACTTGTGACCAATATTACGGTACTAAACATTTTTTACTTACGTAATCCGAAAACTTTTGACCAATACAGCGATAGCTAGATCTATAGACTTGTGAATGACGGAACCTTGAAATTTGTGACTGAAACTTGTGAATAATATACAAAGCAGATAAACATGGTAAAGTAAGCCGTAATCTAAACCCAACTCTAACAAGGCCGACAAAGGCCTCCATCATTGTGGTGTAACTTCTAGATCTAGATCTAGCGGTACCATCCTCTGTCTAGAACCCTGCGTCTAGGTGCGTGGACATTGCAATTTACATCAATTATTGACATACTTGCATAATCATTTTCAATTCGTTTAAGTTTGTGGATGGTGTAGAATCATGCTTTTAAGTCTACTAGAAAACATACTTTTAAGTTTATCAGAAAACATACTTAAGAGTCTATCAGAAAACATACTTTTGAGTCTATCAGAAAATATGCTTTTGAGTCTATCACAATTCATCATAATCTAAATATAATAATTTTTGAAGTTTTAAACAAAACACTAAACCCTAAAAACCACTAGGTCTAAATAAACGTGTAAGGCCTACCATGTTACAATACAGTGATTGTATTTCAATGCCGTGGTACATGATTGTATATTATTTTATTGCCAGTCATGTATTTTATTGAGACTGTCAGTTCACCGAGAGTTACGGGCTATAGTTAGAAGACACCGACTCTAAATACATGTACGTTCAAGTCAGCTCACCAAACAAGCGGAGTCAAGGGCAGTGCTAAATGGTGCGACAGTTCTAAACTTTGAAAGTGCGCAATCAGAATTTCTTTTTGCTTGTTGTAAGATCTAGATCTAGATACACTACAAGATGGCGCTAGGGACATTTCCGCTTGTTTAACATTCTCCAATCTCTTTTTAAAAAAATGGAATAAGTCTTTAATAAATCTCATTCCCAAATAGTTTGAGGAGTGAAAAGCGTAGATTCTATCCCTCAGTTTAAAAGAAACAATTTTATTATACCGGAACCGTAATTTTTATTTTTTATGGGTGACTGAACCGCGTCGTTGAATCTTATTTAGTCTAGATCGATGTTTGAGCTCAATGGCCATCAAACTTACGACTGATAAATTATATTGAGTGATGGAAGAAAAGTTTTACAGATCAGCCCAACCCTAGCGGGGATCCCGGGACAATTATTAATTTCTGAGTCTTGACTTTTAGAACTGTACACACACAAAAAAAGTACACTTTAATAAATAAATATTATTATTATTAGTTTAACTAGAATCATTATACTTTATCTCAGAGAATATTTAAAAAAAATATAAATAAAACAATGCAAACAATTATAATACTTTTCACAAAGAATAAAAAAAAACTTATAAAAAATTAAATAATAATAAAACAAAACAAAAAAATTAATACACTTTATGACAAACAATATTTAAAAAACTTAAAAAAAAATTTAAAATAAAACAAAGCAAAAAATCATAATACTTTATCACGAAGAATATAAAAGAACTTTAAAAAATAAATAAAATAAATAAAAAATAAAACGAAACAAAAAATTATAATACTTTATCACAAAGAATATGAAAAAAAAACTATTTAAAAAAAAAATCCAAACAAAAAAGAACAATCTGGAATTGAAGCAAATTCATATTTTCAGATATGAAGCAAGATAGGCTGTTCTGTATGTATGTAAGGGTGTATTTTAAAATACAACCAATAGAAAAAAGGAATTCCCCAAATTCATTGTTTACAATTATACCTTATATAATAATAGATATCTCCGACCTCCATCTCAGACGTATATTCCTGTCACAATCATGTTGATTCGTCGATCGTGGATTTATTGTATAAAGCTTTGTTATTGTACAAGGAGAGTTAGGCTGCCTTGACCAACTACCGACCAGGTATTTTGACTGGTCAGCGTACAGGTCAGAAGAGATAATAGGGATGGTATTCCCAGAAAATTAATGTAATAGCATGTTTCCTTTGACCTTTTACTACTCCGACAATCAAGAAGAAGTGGTGAACGAAATGGAAAAATTGGAGCAGATTGAAAGTGCTTGCTGTGGAACGTCTTTTGTTAATTTTTCAACAATTAGTGCATGAGAAAACGGGCCACACTGGATTGTTTACTAGAATGGGCATCTCACCTTACTACTTTATTTTAATAATAGCACAGTACGGTTCTATCTTACTGCCGTACCAGTTATGCGCAGATTGCCAGCAGAATGTCTATGAATATAAGGGAGAATATGATGCAGGATGTTTTCTCATACAGCGTGTTACAAAGTCTGCTACACGTCATGTTGCATACATTATTGTAGCAATGACCGTGTGAAGCACATGTTTGAGTTCAGCTTTTTCCTCTTACGCTTTTGCTTTGCAATATAAATGTCATTTAGACTTCGTTAAAACAATTTTTTTTTTACAGTAGAAAACTAAAATATGATAAATTCGAGCCCTTTTGATTCTAATTAAGTTAACATTTATTGCCACCTTCTTGACTCTCGTTTCCTGTTTGAAAAAAAACAGCAACATCGCAGTAACTTCTACTTAAAGTGTATATCAAATTCTCTCTAGCTACATGATTAACTTTCAGTACAGTTAACGGGAAATTCCAATGTCTTACAAGATATTAGGTAGTTTAATCACGAGCGAAAACAAACACCATGGGCCTAACTGATTAGTTTTCTTAGCCACCATCTTCAATGTCAATGTGCTCAGAAAGTCGAGACTTTACAGTCAGAAAATAGAGAGAAAACAACAGGTACATGACTGCAAAGCTATCAGGGTGAAATCATGTGAGCCGCCTCTACTCGCCGTACAGCTAATGACTCTTGTATCAGTGAAATCTATCTGGTCTCAGTTTCCGAAGGTGACACAATTATACGCGCTGTCCTTCAAAGTTCTCCGAGCGTAGATCAGATTTCCCTCTCGTCTATTTCTGCCTCGATGTTCTATTCCCAGGCACAATGGCTAGTGTCGGCGCGGACAGACAGAGACAATTGACTTGACTCAACTGAAGATAGTTTGAAATAGTGATCTATTTATTTTCAATTAGTGGTATAATTAGGACAGAATGATACTTAGTTGGTATATTTAGTTCAGGTTAGTATCCTATAAGTATAAATAGACTAAGAATGTAGACTCTCTTAACTCTGGCAACATTTTAATGTGCAAGGCACACAAAAAAAATATTTAAGAAAAAAAAGGAAAAAAATATTTCAAAAATAGGTATAGTGTAGCTCTAAAAATACAAACCGATTTGTTAAATTTTTTTGATTATTTAATTGATCTAGCATTTTAATGATAGATAGCCCACATTCTGGTTCTAAATCAAAATTTATCTAGTAAATTCAAGCGTTTATTTAGTTCGGTGAGTCTACCTGTTATTTTTGGAACAGTCGAATAGAACCCTCGACTTGTAGATCTACGCGGCAGCGCGCAATCGCCTTGCCACTCAAACAGGCCATGTGTTATAATAGTCTACAGTCATGTACTTAGCGACACACACGCTCCCTAAAATAACTCCCTGATAATTCGTGAACACATTTTCTTCAAGTGTCGAGTGTCTGTTTGGATGAAGACTACACTAGAACTAAGTAAATAGTTAAATAGTTACCCTACCAGCTTTATTGTAGTTTTTTCTTCCGGTAAAATATTCTCAAGGAGCGAAATGATCTCGAGCGAAAATCACCCCCTACCATGATGCTGTTAAGTTGATTATCGCGACGAAGATAACAACATGATGATTTTTATTCTTCTACTCTCATTTTATTCATCGCCATAAAAAAAATTACTAAAAACAACAACAACAACAGCAACAACAAAAACACAAATAAACAAAGCAATTACAAATACAACAACAACAAAAAACAACAACAACAACAACAACAACAACAACAACAACAACAACAACAACAACAACAACAACAACAACAACAACAACAACAACAACAACAACAACATCGCAATTGTCTTCTCATTTTATTCCTCGACATAAAAAATTACTAAAAACAACAACAACAACAACAACAACAACAACAACAACAACATCGCATCGTTCATTGATTTGTTTCTCAAACTAAATTCTAAGCATAGAACTAGAAGTGATACTTAGACTACTAGAACGACAAAATGAATTCAATTGAGAGACTATAAACAAGACTATAAACATGGTAAATTTGTTTTTCCATGCACAGTTTTAAAAAATGTGTTTAAAACGTAATTTAAAAAAAAAGGAAAAGTACAAGCAAAAACGAAATAAAAAAAAACAAAACACACTAATCAACACCTTCCACTATTTAAAAAATTCTAACACACACAAAAAAATAATTTTTTTCCCTTCATGGTTATTGTGAAAAAAAATGAAAACAACAACAAAACATTAAAACAAAACATTTCTTATCAAAACGAATCATACCCTTTTTACGACCAATTATTTACTTTTTACCGTCACTCGTAATGTGGATCTAACAATTTGAACCAATATTTCGTCACTTTAGTTGTTTCTCATTTCTAAAACACCAAAGATTCACTGCTTACGACTTTATTGTCGTTATTCTATTATTATCATAATCGTAGACAACCTGTGAACACCAATGCGAATAAAGTCGACGTATCTAACAAAATAATTACAGTATTCTAATTTTCTTTTAATTTTTTTTTCATAGTTGCAACTTTGGTACATTCTCATTGCTAGGCTCATCAGAAACCCAAGAATTATTATGTGTGTATTTTTTCAATTTGATAAACTTGTCCACACCTGTACGTAACTTCATAAATTATAAAATCAACATTCTGATAATTATATTAGCCAAATTACTTTATAACAATTTTATGAGCTAGATATGCGGTGTGATGCTTAAGACATTAGTAAGTTTAGCATTGGGAAAAAAAAAACTCAAGGCGATATTTTTTTTACTGTCGATATGCTGACAGATAGGTATCTCGGTGTGTAGGTAAGTAAGTAGATAGATAGATAGATAGATAGATAGACAGACAGACAGACAGACAGACAGACAGACAGACAGACAGACAGACAGACAGACAGACAGAC
>RQTK01000035.1:602609-612895 GCA_003991915.1 Elysia chlorotica | reverse complement strand
TTATTATTATTATTATTATTGTTGTTGTTGTTGTTGCTGTTGTTGTTGTTGTTGTTGTTGTTGTTGGTATTATTGGTATTCTTATTTTCGTTACTGCCACTGTTGTTGTTGTTTTATTGTTGCTCTTGTCTTTGTTCTTTGTGCAGTTGCTGTTTTTTGTTTGTTATGATCACAATCATCATTATCACCACCACCACACCCAGTAACCATCTCCTCATTATCATCGTTATTATCACCACCACCACCAATCATTACCATCACCACCAACACCACCACCACCATCACCAATATCACCACCATCACTACCACCACCACCAACACCAATATCATCACCAACACCACCACCAACACCTCCAACACCACCAAACCGCACCCACATCACCACCACCACCACCAAACACCACATTCCTGCTCAACATCATTATTCCAACTTCACCACAAATCTAAACCAAATCCGTCTCCCCCCCATCCCATCTTCCACCCGCCCAGGCCCCAACTCGAACCAGCGTCGCCGCGGGCGCCAGACGTACACGCGCTTCCAGACGCTTGAGCTTGAGAAGGAGTTCAAGTTCAACCGCTACCTCACGCGGCGCCGGCGTATCGAGCTGTCCCACATGCTGTGCCTCACGGAGCGCCAGATCAAGATCTGGTTCCAGAACCGCCGCATGAAGGAGAAGAAGGAACTCCAGGCCATCAAGGAACTCAACGAGCAGAGCCGGGGCCATGACAAGCCACAGGCCGCCGCAGCCGCCAACGGGAATGGTACTACCAACAACAGCAGCAGTAATACCACCACCAACAACAACAATAATAACAGCAGCAGCAGCAACAACAGCGGCGGTGTTCACGTCAACGGCTCCGCGGTAAAGCCTGAAGGTGGAATCAAGGCGTCTCCGGGTTCGATTCTCGCGGGGCATCAACACAACCAGAGTCTGGGGTCCCCCACCAGCTCGGGTTCTGAGCACAGCTGAGCGCGTGCAGGGGAGACAATGCTGTTACATATTGTATTAGTGTGTGTCAAAGTATAGCAGGTCTTGGGCTATGGGTTCTCGTTTCAAGGCAAGGGCTATTGGTAGCAATGATTGAGACTAGATTTGAAGCAAGGGCTATAAGTTCTCGTTTCAAGGAAAGGGTTATGGTTCTTGTTTCAAGGAAAGGGTTATGAGTTCTTGTTTCAAGGAAAGGGCTATAAGTTCTCGTTTCAAGGAAAGGGTTATGAGTTCTTGTTTCAAGGAAAGGGTTATGAGTTCTTGTTTCAAGGAAAGGGCTATAAGTTCTCGTTTCAAGGAAAGGGTTATGAGTTCTTGTTTCAAGGAAAGGGTTATGAGTTCTTGTTTCAAGGAAAGGGCTATAAGTTCTCATTTCAAGGAAAGGGTTATGAGTTCTTGTTTCAAGGAAAGGGCTATAAGTTCTCATTTCAAGGAAAGGGTTATGAGTTCTTGTTTCAAGGCAAGGACTATTTGTAGCTAGGGTTATGACTACATGTTTAGAGGCAAGTGTTCTGACTTCTAGTTTTGATGCCTGTTTTGAGGCCAGGGCTATGATTTATTGTTTGCAGGGAAGGGCTATAACCACTTGTTATGAGGCAAGGGGTTTTATGGCTTCTTGTTTTACGACAATGGCTAAAACTTCCTGTTAATAGACAAAGGCAATGACTACTTGCTTCTTGTATTACGACAAGGGCTATAACTTCATGTTTGAGACAAAGACAATGACTACTTGCTTTGAGGCATGGGTTATGCTTCTTGTTTTGAGGCGGGGTATATACTCAATTGCTCAAGACAATGATGATCAGTTCTTGTTTTATTGCGGTAGCTATAACCAACTGCCCGAGGACAAGTTGTAGCATATTGTTTGGGACAATGATGAAGAATTCTTGCTTCATGTTTGTTCCCTCATCACCTTGACAATGTCGTTGCCTGAACGTGGACACGAACCTCCTGCCACACAGCACTACACGCCCGCGTGCTATCGACACACACACACGGGAGTCACCCAACACACTTCACCGTCTCCGCTCACACACCACGGATCTATAACTCGTGACACACCAGCGTGTAAATACATGTACATTGTTTTTCTAGTTTAGATTATAAATGACATCGGAAGGGAATTGCCGTTTAGGATCCTAAAGAAGAACATAGGAGACGTCAAACTCGGAGAGAGGGAGAGATTTCTCTCCCTGTCTCTATCGAGAATGGACCTTGTCAAGAAGGAGATCGCGCTACGTGGAATGGATGAAATAAATTCGGTACTGTGCCGTAAGTTCTGTGTCGTTCTATGTAAAATTCTGTTGTCATGGCGACCTGGAGGAAGGAATCAAAAGAAACTTGTTGACTTCAGTATAAATACTCACGGTGACTGGTCCCTCGTCCTGGGATGGTGTACATGTTTCTACTTCCGGAAGTTCTTACTCACATAGCGCAGAACAAAGTGGACTCAAATTCTTGTGGAGAATTATATTATCGTTTCAATTATGCCTAATGTTCGTGGTTTTTTTATTTGTCAAATATTATAATTCTATTGTTTTATTTTATGTTAAATTTTACTTTAATGCACCTCTTTACACGGACTCATTGATTCCTTCACTGTCGTACTTTCCCTCTCCACCCTCTCTCTCTCTCTTTCTCTCTTTCACCCTCTCGCCTTCTTTCTTTTTCTCTACCCCTATCTATCTCCCTTTCTCGCTCTCAATCTATTTCCCTATCCCCCATTTCTCTCTCTCTCTCTCTCTCTCTCTCTCTCTCTCTCTCTCTCTCTCTCCATTGTTCTCTCTCAAAATTCACTGTTTCTATTAGTCCCCCACATTTTCCACATTTTCACCCCTTTTTGTTTGACAAGCAAACTTTTTGCCTCTGTTACCACCGAGCAAAGTGCAACAAACCAACCTAAGTATTACATAGTCGACCACTAGCGGTGTAAGATGTGAGGAAATTAAGGAAATTAATTTTTATGCTGAATTATTTAAACTGCGTTAAAATATTTTCTCAACAACAATAACAGCAATAAAACCATCAACAACACAGCAACAACAACGACAAAAACAACAACAGCAATAACAACAACAACAACAATACTAACACCACAGCAACAACAACATCATCATCATCAACAACAATAACAACAACAACAATAACAACAATAACAACAACAACAACAACAACAACAACAACAACAACAACAATAACATCACCAACAACAGCAACAATAACAAAGACGAGCTTCAACAATAAGAACTACTTTTTGTAGAAGATTTTGTGCCCTAGCTACTCACTCTAATATGAAGAATTTTGGCATAAGTTCAACAAAGAAATTTCCAGGCACGATTTTTCCTACACATGTATTGATACAATAACCTGGGTAAGAGGTCTTCATTTTCACACGTGAAATGAACACAAATCTCCTTTATCATACTCACATTATTTTATTTATTTGTTATGGAAAATCAGTTTTAATTGTAATCATAAAAACCACTTTTACAACTGAGAATGGCTTTTCGCGGAAAGTTATTCCAGATGTTCTTGCAGAAGCGTCATAAAATTACCGTGTATTAGATCTAAAAATAGATTCCGTTTGCGCGCGAAAAGTTCTCTGATTTAATTTCATAGTAGAATAAACCACGGAGAATAGCATTACCCACTCCTCTAGCGTTATGCGCTCACTAAAATCTAAAGTAGAGCATACAAAATTAATTGTCTTCTACATACGTTACACAACTCTTTCTGAAATATTCACTTAATCTGTAATTATGGATACGGTACTGCGGAAAAAATGTTGGAGAAATAATCATGTTTATGTATAAAAGTAATTTCTTCAATTTTGATTAATATTTTTCTTCAATTGTGTCTTTACTTTTGCTACTTATCCTTCTGTAGGTACATTTTCCGATAAATTTTCAATATTTGTATTTAGAAAGATAGATCTAGTGTTGCAAGAAGAGTTTGACTGTGCAGGTGTTCAAAAACTAGAATTGTGAAAATAATCGTTATTTAAAGGCAAAGTAAAAACAACAAAAAATACGAATGTCAACTTAATATAAAGCGGCGCTAAAATCAACGAAACAAAAAGAAGCATTGTTGTTGTTGGTTGTTGTCTTTTGTAATTGAAGTTAAGACAAGATAAGACAAAAAAAAAAGGTAGATAAGAAAACAGAGTCAAAGCTGCTTAAGCTTATACCTACATCTAGGTCTAGATTTAGTGTCCTAAGTACAATTTTGTGGGAAATCTACAACCTGTCTCAAGATTTTAAAATATGCAACCAAGAAGACTTACGACGAGTTGTAAGCTACCGGGGTGTTGCACTTACGTTAAACTTAAGTTGTACTTACGTTGTACTTACGACCCTAACGGAGTACAAATGTACGCGTATGTAGGACCTGGTCTAACTGCCATTCCGGCGTGGTGCAGGGATCAGCCGTCCTAAATCACGTCATTTCCCGCACTGCGCCGGGTCCCTGTCTGTAAATCGCGCGCCGCGTCCACATAAAGCAGGATCTGGGAGGGTAGCGTCCGTCCGTGTTGTTGTTTACTGGGGGCTTAACATGCAGCGCACACACATAAACAACACCCCAGGTCTAGGCCAGGTTTACAACCAGGTCTACAGCCAGGTCTCGCCAGATGGGGCAGCGGGAAATGTGGGGGGGGGGGGGGAAGGGGGGGGGGGACAAAGAAATCTGATGGTGCCAATGATTTCATCAAGAAAGAATTAAAACACAAACAAGCTATATACACGCATAGCCTATCTTTAGCTCAAATTATTATTACAATTTACATATTATATATTACTACAGGTGCAGGATCTCAAGGTCCCATAAAGCTGTTTACGAAATCACAAGACTTCAGTGACAGTGTTCATAATTCGACAAAGATACTACTCATAAGTGTCAGCGATGTAATAAAATCCTGGCACCATGAAAAAGGCTCTCTCCCCAGGTCTAAAGTCTCGTGTTCAAAATAGAATTTTAAAAACGAAATTCGACGGTTTGAGCCCATTGCGAGAAGAAATAAGTAGGTTTTTAGGCCTCTTTTGAAACTATCAAGTGAGCTGCACTGTCTCAGATCTAAAGGCAGGGAATTCCAAACAACAGGTGCATAGTGCACAAATGCTCGCTCACTTGTCTTTTTATTTGCTCTACATGGGACTGACAAGAGCGCTTTATTTCTCCAACTAGGGCCGTATTCATGTGAAGGCCTAGGCCTAAAAACCAGACGAAACTTACGTCTGAAATTTAAATTTAGTCTCCGACCTATTCATGGGAATTTCCTAGTACTAAATTTTGACGCAAGTTTACACCTGCTCCGAGGCAGGACTAAGGGGTAGAATTTGGTCGCAAGTGCATCTAAAGCCTATTAAAAATCAATTATAATGACTTCTGTGTTGTTTTAGTAATATTTTAGTTGTTTTCTAGTTTAATTTTACCATTTTGCCACACCTAATAGGACAATCACGCATTTTAAAGATTTTTCATAATTTAGATCTACATTAAGAAAGTAGGTCAAATGAAATGTTCCATCCAGTAGTTCATAAGATTTTAGAAAATGATTATAGATTTGAGTTTTGGTACTTAATTTTTATAATTTTATTTGTAAGCTCTATAAAATTTCAAGATGGCGTCTACATTTTCAGACTTTCCCTCCTTTTTTTTAGACGTAGCTAGTCTACGACAAAAATTTTCTATGAATACCGACTTAGTCTAAGTCAAAAAATTAGTACTAACTACGTCAGTTTTTTAGGCCTAGTTTACGACGCCAGTTCTGCCAGTTGTTGTAGCCAAGCCTGGAGTCCCTGGTCTCTGCGCTATGCTGCTCCACATGCCCAGGTCTGTCAGTTCTGCCAGTTGTTGAAGCCAAGCCTGGAGTCCCTGGTCTCTGCGCTATGCTGCCTGCGTGCCTGTGTGTGTGCGTGCCTAGGCCTGCACATAAACAACATGGCGGCCGGGGATCCACCCGACTGCGGGCCGCGTATTGGGCGCGAGGGTCGTCTGCTAGGCCTAGATCTAAGTTCTAACCACCGGAGCTCGGATGTCCGCTCTAGTTGTTTTTTTTTTTAATGTTTTTTTTTTGTTTGTTTGTTTTCAGAGTGGCTTACCCTACTTAAGCATGTTTTTGTTTGCTTTCATATTTAAACATGTACACATAAAAAGGAAAAAACAACAACAACAACAAACAAACCAAGCAAAAACAAGAAAAACAAAAACAAAACAAAACAACAAACAAAGAATTTAAAACTACCAAAACAAAACGACTCAAAACAAACCCATAAACAAAGAAAAGTACAAAAACAAAACCAACAAATCAAAAACCAAAGATTGCCAAAATTTAGTACTTGTACTTAGAACTCCCCATGAATTGATCGTAACTTAAATCAAGTGTTTAGACTTCGGCTACGGCGGACATACACTTGGTCTAAGTCCAACTCTAGATCTAGGTTTGGGTTTCCCCACAGGGTGAGGGGTTTCTAGTAGAGAAATTCACGTCCGTGGGTTGGGATATTTTAGACGTACATCCTTCTTTAAATCTTATACAAAAAAAAAAACTTTGTTTGAAGATTGATCGGGGGCGCGGTGGCCCTGGGGTAGAACATCGGGTTCCGACGCAAAAGGTGCAGGTTCGAACCCTGGCGATAACACTTCTTAGTGGTTGGGTCGGCGTCAGTTTAATTTGACCGGCTGAGACAGGAGTCATGGTATCCCCGCCCTGTCTCGTGTGTGGCAGAACATAACGTTGTCAGACGTAAGTACAAAGTCTTGGGGTCCGTCCACAAAATAGCCTATATAGGGCTGTTGTTGGACGTTAAACCAACTCAACAACATTGAAGATTGGCCAGCCGACATAATTTCTATAAAGAAATAGAGTGAGCATATATATGCGTCACGCTAGCTTCCCGTATAATAGAACTTTGAGTATGAATTGTTTGCGTGAAAAGTCTCACTAAAATAATCTAGAGTTCCGTGTCCGCCTGCGTTTCTGGAGAGCAGGTGTATGTAGCATCTGGGTCTGCAAGATGGGTTTATTTTAGTTGAGGCGGTTGCTTAAGGTACAACGTCAGCACTATATAGACTATATTGTGAACGGGCCCCAAGACTGACGTCTGACAAATTTATATGCTGCCTCACACGTGACAGGTGGGAGAGAGACATGGGCTCCTGTTTCAGCCGGTCACATTATACATGTACTGACACCGATCCAACAAGTAAGGGATGAAATCGGACAAATACAAATATAGTGTGATTTGAACCGGAGAGCTCCCGATACTGAGACCAACGCTTTACCACTCGGGCCAGTTCGGCGCTGATCTGCGGGATCCAGGTAGATGTAGGCTAACTAGACTGTGAGGCGGCGGCGAGTGGCTGGGTATGGTTGGGTATGTGTGGGTATGTGTGGGTATGTGTGGGTATGTGTGGGTATATGTGGGTATGTGTGGGTATGTGTGGGTATGTGTGGGTATGTGTGGGTGTGGGTATGTGTGGGTATGTGTGGGTATGTGTGGGTATGTGTGGGTATGTGTGGGTATGTGTGGGTATGTGTGGGTATGTATGTGTGGGTATGTGTGGGTATGTGTGGGTATGGCTTGATATGTGTTCCTTTGGCCAGGGGACTGGGACCCAGGAGGTGGACAGTTTTATGCCTGCAGTAAACAAACCATGTACATCTCTGGAGGCTGGAACTGCGGGATTCGTCTGTTCTTATCTCCAGCTCTGTCTGCTTGGATTGTCTGCTCTTTATAATGATGTTTCTGTTTCTCTTGTCTCTTTGTCTGTCCCTCTGTCTATTTATTTATCTCACATCCTCTGCTCTCCTCTCTCTGTGCCTGTCTGTCTCTGTCTCTGTCTCTGTCTCTAACCCTCTCTCTCTCTCTCCCTCCATCTCTCTCTCTCTCTCTCTCTCTCTCTCTCCCCTCTCTCTCTTTTATCCTTTTCTTGGCCTCTTTTCTCACTTCCACCCCACCCGAATTTTCAAATTCCTCACTGCTTTTAATCTCCTTTTCCTCCTATATCGTCCTGTCCACATTATTATTTTTCCAACATAATTAATGAAGGTGGAATTGAATCAACCTTTTCCTATGTTAAAGCCTTACTTCGCGGATCCACCGCATTCCTAAAACTTTACTTCGCGGATCCACCGTACTCTTACAGCTTTTCTTCGCGGGTCCGCTATGTTCTTACAACAAATAATGTTGTGGATATAATGTTATATCTGTGTCACCCTATATTCCACAAAAACCCAAGAGGCTTAAAAAACAAAAACAAAACAAAAAACTACAACAAAAAACAACAACAAACAAAATGAACAGGTATGAAACTAAAAACAAACACAAATAAAAAACCAAATAAAACAACAGAAACAGAAAGCATAACACAAGAATTGAATATCTAGAAAGTTCTGAGTTTACGTAGAATGTTCCACTACATCATAGTATAGCATCTTGAAATGCCTAGAAGGAACAAGTTTCCAGTATTTATTTTTTCTTTTTTACCTCACTACATACTAGTTTTTCTTATTGTGTTATTATTCTTATGATATTGTTTTATTGTTAAATATTTGTTTTTATTTTTACAGCCGACCTAAATGAATCTCAGTATATACATATTAATCATAACTCTCCTCTGTTGCTATAATTATACAATTTCATGTGTCACTTTTTTTTAAACCTAATTCCATCTGTATATTTATGTTATATTTATAGAATGCCGTGTATTTATCAACATGGGTTTTATAAGCTCTGTACACGCGACTGTGTTCATAATAAATAAGACAATAATAATATTATAATAAAAACATTCAACATAAAACGACTGTGAAATGTTTAGCAAGCTTTTAGATTAGGATTATCATTATGACTGGAGCTATAACAGACGGAAACAGTAAAAATGTTCTCTATAGAGGTGGTCTATATAGAACTGATGTTGGACGTTAAAACCAACTCAACTCAACTCTCATTTCTGATACACCCTCAATGTAAAACTACCACAGTGTTACGCCCTTCTCACCTCTTAATGTAAATAGACGTAGAAACACATGACACCACAAGTGGAACGTTCATACAATGTTTTAACATCAAACTCCCATTCGTTATTATATATAATTACCATATAATGTACTGAAACAGGACTCAATACAATGATCAGTTTTGACTGCGGCTATGTTAAAATACGGGTCTTAATTCATGCGTAACAACAATAACTGTTATGTAAAATGTATTATGTATTACAGTTTTAGGCTTGTACATGACTTTTGGTTGTAAAGATGTTTTTATTAATTTTATATTGACATGGATGTATTTGTTTAAATTAATTATTGCTAATGATTTTATAATTATGAAAAATAAGGGGCAAAGTCACCAAGGAAGTAAGCATCTGCATTAACACTAGAGTCATAGTGAACTATATTGCTACACTAACAGGTACAATTGGATCACTTTAACACTGTTCCTGAGTAGGCTGAACAGAAAATATTCCTTGAGTGTCATACTGTTCTAACTTTGGCATTGGTTCAGTGAAGATAGGGGGGCGCGGTGGTCCAGGGTTAGAACATCGGCTTCCGACGCAAAAGGTCCCGAGTTCGAATCCTGGCTGTTGCGTTCCCTACTGGTTGGATCGGTGTCAGTATGATGTGACTGACTGAGACAGGAGCCATGGTATCCCCGCCCGGTCTCGTGAGTGGCAGCACATAAAATGGTCAGACGTCCGTCTTAGGGCCCCGTCCACAATATAGCCTATATAGTGCTGCTGTTGGACGTTAAACCAACCCAACCAACCAACCAACCATCAATGTTAGCCTTCATAGGTGGAAATGTTTTTACTTTTCTCAATTTGGTGACTTTGCCTGTTACTTTGGTAACTTTTGTGACTTTTCATCTAAACCAACCATCGTTTTGGGCACCGCACAAATAATATTCATGATTTCACCCCCATTAAAACGTCTATGGTGAAAATTTGAACTCTCTCTGTTTAACTTTTACAGTCTTGGATTGTACAAACCAGATTCTCTAGATTTTTTTCAGTTGGTTTGAACCCATCACAAAATATATATTTCAATGTCTTTGCTAATCGATTTTTTCTTTATTGACATTTTTTTTATCCATTTCCTATAAAACCTTCTCTATTTCATGATTCGAAAACTATTAATTTTGTTGAATTTATAGATGGCATGTTTTTGTTTGTTAAACAATTTATACCGGGTACAAATATTGATGTTGGGGATGATGATGGTGATGATGATGATGATGATGATGATGATGATGATGATGATGATGATGTGATGATGATGATGATGATGATGATGAT
>RQTK01000035.1:582888-589385 GCA_003991915.1 Elysia chlorotica | reverse complement strand
CTCTCTCTCTCTCTCTCTCTCTCTCTCTCTCTCTCTCTCTCTCTCTTTCTCTCTCTCCCCACTCCAGACATCTCTATCGCCATAAGGCTCTTCTCTCCACAAAGCCTGATTGACTGACTCCACAGCGGGGTACATATATACATCTCAGGCGAAAGACAGCTCCATCGGGCACACATACCACCAGACACTTGGGTGTCCTCAGAACCAGACGCCCATACGACGACATCGAGGCTATCTCAGTATCTGTGTCTGGTACACTCGGACGATATGCGAACACACAGACAATTCCGCAAGGGGGGAAGGGGGGGGGGGGGTGGTCCAGGGTTAGAACATCGGCTTCCGACGCATGGTATCCCCGCCCTGTCTCGTGTGTGGCAGCACATAAAATTGTCAGAGGCCCGTCTTGGGGCCCGTCCACAATATAGCCTATATAGTGCTGCTGCTGCTGTTGGACGTTAAACCAACCCAACAACAACAACCGCACAGATTACCCGGAGTGGGCAATAGACTCTTTGCGATGAATAGCCCAGCAGAGAAAACAAAGACTGTAGGTAAAGCAATCTTCACCGGCGCCCAAACAAAGCTCTATCCTAGACTGACGGAGTCAATGAGTGATCAAGCGATCAAGACATCCTCGTTGTTAAGGGGCGTGGTTAGGTCAACCATTATGGTAACGTGGATCGCAGTGTCTGTAGTAAAGTCACAGTCAGAGTGTGTGTTTGGGTATTCCCGCTTGTGGGGATGTATAGTGTGTGTCCCCCGCTGCGGAGTCAGGCTCCGTGAAGAGGGCCATACGGCGATAGAGCTGTCGGCTGGCGGAGGTGGTTAGGGATATGAGAGAGAGGGGGAGAGAGAGAGAGAGAGAGAGAGAGAGAGAGAGAGAGAAAGAGAGACAGAGACAGAGAGGGAGATGGAGAACGAGAAAGAGAGACAGAGAGAACAAGAGGTGAACAGGGTAGACACATTACTGCCCAGGTTATGACCACACATGGTGATGACGAGGACAGCGAGTTGTCTCCCCCTGTCGCCAGGTTCCTGGGAGCTCAAGTGGCGGGTTGTGGGGGATTCCCACTGTAGCAGGTCGTCGCGGGGGTCAGCGCCTGGAGATCAAAGGGAAGCGGCGTTCCGCGCCCACTGAGGCGTGCCGGGCGTGCCAGGGTTTGGCAGAAACATGAGTGTACACGTCAGGCTGGATGTAGGGTTGTACGGCTTTCAATTGGACTTTGTACCAGCCACCATGGGTCTATAATTGTAAGGTGTATCATTGGATAATGTACAAAATACACTGGATTTATAATTGTAAGGGTTTTCATTGGACAATCTACAAAATACACTGGATTTATAGTTGTAAGGTTTTTCACTGGACAATCTACAAGAAACACTGGATCTATGATTGTAATGTCTCACATTGGATAATGTACAAGACAAAGTGGATCTGTAGATTTAACATCTCTCATTGGACAATCTACCAGACGCCCTTCATCTATAAGTTCTCTCATTTTTTTTTTTTTATCAATGCCGTCTGTCGCCGTATAGGCTTTCTCAGGAGAACCTAGGAGACGTTAAACCCGGTAAGAAAAAAATAATGAGAGAGAGGGTTAGGAGAGAGAGAGAGAGAGAGAGAAAGAGAGAGAGTTATTATTATTATTATACCCAGATAAAATTTAAAAAGATATCGCAAGTTCGGTGCAAGGGAAACAACCGCGTTTAATAGTAGCATCGCGAGAGTTATCTATCTTTTAACTGCATCCTATTAATTTCTCTTTTGGCTTAGTAAAACCAACCGGGAACAAGAAAAAAATAAAGAGAGACTGAGGGAGAGAGGGAAAGGGTGAAAGAGAGAGAGAGAGAGAGAGAGAGAGAGAGAGAGAGAGCGGAGAGACCATACTATTATTAATATCCAGATAAAATTTAAAGAAGACCCCTTAAATTACGGTGAAGGGGAAACAACCGTGTTTAATAGAAGCACCGCGAGAGTTATTTACCTTTTTAATGCATCTTTAATTTCTCTTTTGGCTAAGTAAAACCAGCCGGGAACAAGAAAAAAATGAAGAGAGACTGAGAGAGAGAGAGAGAGAGAGAGAGAGAGAGAGAGAGAGAGAGAGAGAGAGCGGAGAGAACACATTATTATTATAGTTTATACCCACAAAAAATTTAAAGACCTTTCAAGTACGGTCAAAGGGTAACAAACGTGTTTAATATTAACACCGCGAGAGTTATCTATTTTTTAACTGCATCTTTAATTTGTCTAGTGGCTAGTAGAACCAACCGGGAACAAGAAAAAATAAGAAAAAGGAAGGGAGGAGAGAATAGAGGAGAGAGGGTGAGAGAGAGAAAGAGAGAGTGAGAGAGAGAGAGGGATAGAGAGAGATTGAGAGAGAGGGGAGGGAGGAAAGAGTATAAGAGAGCGAGAGGAGGGGACAAAGAGTGAGCGAGAGCGAGAGAAGGGAGAAAATGTGATAGAGTGAGAGGATAATAAAGTAAAGGAGAGTCTAAAGAGAGAAAAAGAGAGCGAGAGGAGGGGACAAAGAGTGAGCGAGAGCGAGAGAAGGGAGAAAATGTGATAGAGTGAGAGGATAATAAAGTAAAGGAGAGTCTAAAGAGAGGAAAAGAGAGAGAGAGGGGGGGAGGGAGAGTCATAAGTAAACATAGAGAGTGAGGAGAAGGACAGAGCCTGCGAGACCGAAAATATAGACACAGAGAGAGAAAGAGAGACAGAGACAGCGAGACTGATAGAGAGATAGATAGATAGATAGAGAGTTTGTGCTAGACTGAGTAAAACTGTATATTGAAGAGAAAACGGACTTCTCCAACAGAAACTATTGCTGCCTTCTCTCCAGCCGTCATTGGTCAGATCATAGTCACATTTTGGAATTGATACCTTTTTTTGTCTTCTTGAAAAAACGATCCTAGAGCTTTAAAAATGATCGTAGAGATATTGTGTAAAGTTTTCTTCAAAAGACATCTTGATCTAGCTTTACAGACCTTGGTGATAGTAATTAGTATATTTACATGTGGGTCTCGACCAAGGTCGGTAGATGGTGACCTCGCCCCGTACACTCAGCATTTAGACCTGGCGTCAACACGGAGCGCGGTAAATATTTGGCACGGCTAAGGTTTTAACTCTTTGCGCGCTTGCTTTTACTAATTTTCGTTCAAACAATATTAATTATAACTTTAAGGACAATAAAAGAGTGGTGTTAATATCATGCGCAAAGAGAGAGAGAGATTAAGACACAGAGAGAGAGAGAGAGAGAGAGAGAGAGAGAGAGAGAGAGAGAGAGAGAGAGAGAGAGAGAGAGAGAGAGAAAAGCCTACCTGTGTTTACCACACAATTGTGTTAATGCGAGCTTGTAGCTGTGTGTGTGTGTGTGTGTGTGTGTGTAAGTATAGTGGGGAAAAAGAGTGAATGGCAGTAAAAGAAAAAGTTCACGTTTTCCTATATGCTTACATTCTTTTTGGTTAAACTTAATATTTGTTTCTACAGTAGAGTAAAGAGCCATCACTCATATTAATGAAATGTAAAATGTTTCTCCAAAAATGTGTATCGATTTTAGTTTTTCTAAAAAATAGTACCTATCGTTTTCATTTTTTGTGTAACCATGTTTATTTTCATTATAATTATTATGTGTGAAATACATGTAACATGTCCAAAGCGATTTTCCCTCAAAGGAACAAATAAAGATTAACTAATCTTATCTTATCTTATCTTTGCTTTGATGTTCTCTTTTGATGAAAGATTTAAAACTGTTACTGGCTGTACTCCATGCACCAGATGGGTTGTAAATGTCAGAACTTCTGTGGGAGTCTCAACTTTATCCGTGTGGTATGATCTGAGGGCATAAAGGTTCTATCTCAATAGGGATAAAGAAGAGAGATAGAACATCAGTGTTCTGAGCCGTTTGACGGGGGTTTAAGAGTAGTTTACGTCCTTCAAAGAATGGCGAACATCTGTCTAGTTTTATGGAATGTGTTAGTCTGTTATAGGGAGTGAGTCTTTTCAACAAAGTAATTTCCCTTTCGTTTGAAGACAACAAGAGAAATTTTCAATAAGCAAGAGCGGCATAGTGTCATCGTGTACAACATAACATAACACAACATAATACAACATAACAATAACACAATACATGAGAGAGAGAGAGAAGAGAGAGAGAGAGAGAGAGAGAGAGAAAAGCCTGCCTGTGTTTACCACACAATTGTGTTAATGCACAATACAACATAATACAACAAGACATAACAAAATACAACATAACAATAACACAATACACCATAATACAACATAACATAACACAGTACAACATAATATAACATAACATAACACAATACTACTTTATACAACATAACAAAACATAATACAACATAACACAACACAATGCAACATTATACAACACAACACAGTACAACATAACACAGTACAACATAACACAACACAGAATAATACAACATAAAACAAGAAAACACTAGACAACACAAAGTAAGTTTTATCTTGATCAATAACCATAAAATGAATCTTAAACGAATGCGTTGCGACATTTCAGATTTTACGACAGTTTTGCACGGTGTTCGCAAGTAAACGACTGTAAGTGAGTAGGTGGGGATATTGAACAAAATATAGATCTATACAAAATATCACGAAGTTCGATTTGTTTCAGCTCTGGGATAGATGTTGGGCTTAAAATCTCCTGCCAAGCATACCAGAGGATTGAGGCTTTGACTTACAGTAGTTTGCACGTAGCTCATACAGCTAGCCACATTTATTGGCTTAATCTTCATAGCTCAAGGTGAATCAGAGATCAACAACAACAACAACAGCAACAACAACAACAGCAACAACAACAACAACAACAACAACAACAACAACAACAACAACAACAATAACAACAGCAACAATAACAACAACAACAACAACAACAACAACAACAACAACAACAACAACAACAACAACAACAACAACAACAACAAAAACAACAATAACAACAACAACAACGACAACAACAACACCACCACTATCGCCAACAACTATAACAACAACATCAACAACAACAAATTACTACTTAAAATTGACTGACTTTAATGAGTATGTCCAGTTAGCGAATTTGACTATAACATACACAATTTGTGCGGGATTTTTCATTAAATTTGTTAATAGTTTCAAGACAATCGAATTGGTATACTGGTTCGAGCGCGCTAAGTAATTAAAGTAAAGGTTCAGGCTATAGAAGCTTAGTGCGTTCTTAATAATATCGAATCACAAAAACAACAACAACGATAACAACAACAACAACAACAACAACAACAACAACAACAACAAACAACAACAACAACAACAACAACAACAACAACAACAACAACAACAACAACAACAACAAGAAAATAACAGGCAAAAAATAAACAACACCCACCAACCAAAAAAAAACAAACAAGAACAACAGCAAACTGTTTTCCGTTTTTACATTTTTTATTAGCAATTTTCGAACCATTCACAATTTGTTTTTGTTTTTTATACGAAACTGCGCAAAAGAATAATGGAGTTGAAAAAATATAAATAACATATTATTCTTTAAAAAATAATAATAATAAATTGTTTCAGGTAAATAAGAAACTAAAACCAAAATTTGTATCGAAAAAAGGGAAGACTTGTAGAATAAATAAACCAAACTTGTTTGTGACCTAGCAACGTATATGTTTGTGGTGAGATTTGAACCAGTTTCGCGCCCTTCATGATCAATCCTGATAGCAGCTGTGTGCTGTGGTAGACCTGGTGTATTCTGGTCCCGCGCAGGTCTGTCTCAGTCTCAGCTCCAGGCAAGGTGAGAGCGGCAGGGCGGGGGCGGGGGCACTGACATCCTGAAAGTATCAAAAAACAAAACAAAATTCATTGTTGGATCACTGGTTGCGTGTACTGTATACTAATACAACTATACTCATGTTGCAGATTTTTTAAATTATAAATAATGTAATAGTGTTGTGTTATTACTTCTACAATTACCTAATCATTAATTGAAAAAAAAAACAATGAAATATTAATAAGGTATTACTACTACCACTTCCACCACTACCCCACCAACTACTCTCTACTACTACTACTACTACTACTACTACTACTACTACTACTACTACTACTACTACTACTACTACTACTACTACTACTACTACTACTACTACTACTACTACTACTACTACTACTACTACTACTACTACTACTACTACTACTACTACTACTACTACTACTACTACTACTGCTACACAAGTCTTCTCCTAACATTTCAATAAAATGAAAACAAAAACAAAATAAAACACATGTTAAAGTCTTACTTCTTAAGCTGTTTGCAGACCTCCTCCCAGTTAGTCTCCCTCTTGAGTCTGGAGGGAACAGACATGGCCTGGGCGTGTGGTACCGCCTGTAGAAGCAGCATCGCTACCAGCACCGCCAGCACCACAACAATGACCTGGCTTCGCCAACACGGAGACCAGGCAGGGCTACCTCTGGATCCCAT
>RQTK01000035.1:575388-577888 GCA_003991915.1 Elysia chlorotica | reverse complement strand
AAGGAATAATATAATATCTGGGTTAGAACCAGGGCCTGTATTAATTTTTTATAAACCAATCAAATGTGGATACATGTATTATATAATTATATGTATATATTGATACACAAAAGGCGTTGTATTTTTCCACAGAGCAACAAAAGCGAGGTATGAAACTGTAAACAAAATTTCCAGTGCTTGCGTAAATTGTGAAAATATTTTATAACATGAAGATCAATTATTTCTTTGTTTTCTCTTCAAATGCAGGTAATAAAGGGAAGAAATATATTAAAAAGACTGTTTGAAAAAAAATATCCTGTGCAATATGTTGAAAGAATTACATGTATAAGAACCATCGTTAGAACAAGAAGCCAACTATTCTTCTAAGATCCAAAGCTTGGTGTATGTCATAGCAAGCAATAGAGCCAAGTTTCCAGTCTCTTTTCATATACACAGAGCAAGTATCGCGGCAGGTATGTTTCAATAACAACATACATACAGTATCAGAGGAATATGAGCTTATTCATTTGTCTTCTTAAATAGCTGCGAAGTTGCATGTATGACGAGATGAAAAGAAAGAACTAAAACTGGTCATGTGCAACAAACAAGGAAAAAAAATGATTTTTATTCTTAATGTGAACTTGAAGAGGTTTTTAGAAATGTGCTTTATTTTTTTACATCATAAAATGTAATTTTAAATTGGTATAGTATTATTGTTTATATCTTCTTCTGTATTCCATGCTATGGCAATATTCCAAAATATCAATAGCCTTCTACTGCGGTTTGAACTGAATACCTAGAGAATAAAATTATAAGGTCTTTGGAAACACCCAGACCCCCCCCCCTGTGTTAATCTGTCTATTTGGGTGGCGGTGCCTGGTAGAGCTTGAGTCTGTACAGCAGGTTGGTGAACTGGCCCAGGTCTATCCCCGGGTAGACAGAAAGAGAGAGATAGGAGAGAGAGGGGGGAAAGAGAGTGAGAGGGAGAGAGAGTAGGAGAGAGAGAGGGTAAGAGAAGGAAGGAGACGGCGGATGGGGAGATAGAACGAAAGAGATGAGAGAGATGGGGAGAGAGGAAGGAGGGGGTACCAGAAAGAGATAGATGAGATGATCGCAACGTCTACAGGCATCTCACACTGCACCCTGGACAAATCGCCAGGTCTAGGCCTATAAATTATTTCTTACAGATCGAAGTCAGCCCGCTAAATTCGAGAATACATATTTTCATGATCTATTACCATCTGCTGTTATTAAAAAGATTGGAGAAACAATCGCTCGAGTCTGGAGATTCCAGCAAAACGAACAACCAACACCAACCAACACCAACCAAACGCTTGACAATGCATAGGAAGCTGATAGAGAATAAATTAACAGCTAAGATGTATAAACTCCTATCACATTTCTGAAATAAATAAGATTTATAGTATTTTAGGAAGGAGATAGGACAGTATACCACTGTGCCGGTGTGTATACACAACTCTCTGGTATAAAGGGTAAAAAATATCCATGTGAAAAAACAACAACGTTTTAACAATAATCGAAATATGGGTCTTTTTTTTTTCAATCCCAACGCAAAATCATGATGTTCAATGTGGAAGGAATCAAAATGGCTGTCGTTGGTATCCGCAAATTGTAATGAAAACAAAACTCACAGATTCCTGAACCTCTACATATTTTAGTAACAGTTACTCTTCTAGCAGTCTATGGTGAGGCCGATTATGATTTTCGTGTTTATTCTACTGCTTAATCTCTAAGTTTCCTCTGAACAAACTAAATTCTTACGGGAAAAATGTATCGCACAGTTCAATGATCCTCTTGAACGTGAAGATGATGATCTGTACTCTGTACTGCGCACATTTATGGCATTCTGTTGATGGTCATTTAACAATAACAAACAAACAAACAAAATCGGAGACAAGACAAGTTTCACGGATTCTAAAGTAATCAATAAAGAAAAAGTAGCGATTTTCTCGTTATTGTCAATTTTATTGTGCATACCCACCCACTCCACCACACACAACAGAAATAAGAAACTCCTCAGGGAGAAAAATAAATCGAAGCAAAACAAATAGAATCCAGAAGTGTAAAAGAGTTTGTAATATTCCTTGAGTTAAGTGGCCCAACAAAAATGGCACTGCATATGAAATAAAAAAAAAATCGTTATATAAATTACGACACAGTAGATATTAATAAGGTATGAGCGAGTGAGTGTAGAAATAAAAAGATAAAAAGTGAGCAACAGGCAAAGCAGATACATAGTTTAAAAACAGAATTTTTACAAAGTTGGATAATCAGTTGTGCACTCAATGATTTCACAAATCATTCGCTCTGTTTTCATAGCATAATTATGTTAGGTTTAAAATGAAAACACAGTAGTAATAATAGATTCAAATTATAATGATAATAGTACAAATGTAATAGTAATATTAATAATAATAATAATAATAATAATAAGAAGAAGAAGAAGAAGAAGAAGAAGAAGAAGAAGAAGAAGAAGAAGAAGAAGAAGAAGAAGAAGAAG